>ML784909.1:304605-328822 GCA_009831015.1 Picea engelmannii | reverse complement strand
AGGAGAGGATCCCTTCCATAATAGGATCCATTGTATGGTGTTTCCCTACCTTAAGGGTTTGGTAATAATAAAGTGTGGTTTCTTTTATATTGTTCTTCTATATATGTTGTGGTGATTTTGTATTCAGTCTTTGGATCTTAACAGGTATGCTCCCCCTATCTCAATTTTCCTCTGTCCTCTTCATGGTGCTTCCTCGTGTAATTATATGACATATAAGAAAATCATTCAAAATTCATTGTGGGGCAGAAACTACTCCGAGTTTTTGGAGAATATACTCAAAAGATTACCGTGGAAGCGGTTTGGTAAAGATATCTACAATTTTTTATTTAGTCCCAACATACTCAACTCTAATGTTCTTCTCTACAACTTGTTCCCGTAGAAAGTGAAACTTTATCAGAATATGTTTCATCTTGGAGTGCATCACTGGATTCTTTGAGATACTGATGGCGCTCATGTTATCACAAAATATCGAAATGGGCTCATCATATTCAATCTGTATAACTTTCAATGTTTATTTCATACATAGGACCTGTGTACAACATGTTGCTATTGCAATGTACTCTGCTTCGGCTGTAAACAATTATATTGATGATTGTTTCTTGCTTAGCCAAGATACCAAACACTCACCCAAGTAGAAAGTTGTTCCACTTGTACTTCTTCGATCATCAATGCAACCTGACCAATCTGCATTTGTGTAGGAAATAAGTGATAGATCCTTCCCTTTTGGATACCATAATACAAACTCTTATTTACCCTTGAGATATTTGAATATTCTCTTTACTTCCAAAACATAAGATTCCTTTGGTGTTGCTTGAAATTGTGCCACCTATCCAACTTCCCGCATCACATCTAGTTTGGAAGTTGTCACATAAAGTAAATTGTCAATCATTGACTTGTACTACCTCTGATATGTAGCCTTTGAATCATCATCTTTACTTAACTTGCAACTGGTTTGCATAGGAGTACTAACTGGTTTGCAATCTTCCATTCTGAATTTCTTTAGCATTTCCCTGATGTACTTGGTCTGAGAGATAAAAATGTCTTGGGTACTTTAACATATCTGAATACCCAAAAAGAAAGATAATTCTCCAAGCAATGAAATTTCGAACTCATTCTGCATATCCTTTGTAAATTTTTGTCTCATATTTTCATCATCACTTCCAAAGATAATATCATCAACATAAACTTCAATTAACAAAATACTATCTTGATTTACCTTGATGTAGAGGTTGGTGTCTGCATTCCCTTTCCTGAACCCTTGTTATTGTAAGTATTTGTTCAGTCTGGAATAACATGCTCTAGGGGCTTGTTTGAGACCATGCAAGGCCTTCTTCAACCTCCAAACATAATTTCCATTATATGAAAATTGAATCCTTTTGGTTTCACAATGTAGACTTCTTCCTCTAGATCCCCGTTTAGGAAGATTGGTTTCACATCCATCGGATACACTTTAATATTCTTGGAGCATGCATAAGAGATGATCAATTTGTTTTCTTCCATTCTGGAAACTAGGGAAAACATCTCTTCAAAGTATATATCTTCAACCTAAACATATCCTTTACATACCAATCTTTCTTTGTTCCTAATAAAATGTCCATCTTCGTTCAATTTGTTTCTGGAAACCCACTTTGTGTTCATCACATTCTTGTTCCTTGGCCTTGGAACTAGTTCACAAGTGTCATTCTTCTCTATCTGATCTAACTCTTTATCCATGGCTTTGATTCATAATTCATCCTTGTTGTCTTCTTCAAAATTGCTTGGCTCAATTGTAGATACTAGTGCTAGGTACAATTGTTCTGGTGAATGAATTCTTCTTCTAGTTTCAACTCCTACATATTTATTCCCGATAATATGACCTGATGGATGATTATTCTGCATTCATCTGCTAGGTGTCTTTGGAGGAACTTGAAGATCTTGTTGTTCTTTATCTTCTTCTTAATGCTCTTCTTCTTCTTCCTCTTCTACTACTTCTTCTTCCTTTACTTATTCTTCGTGAACCTGTTCCATTGGATCCTTTCCTTCTTCTTTTATCCTGCATCCACATGTCTCATCAAATGTCACATTGATGTTTTATGTAGTTGTTCGGGTGAACAGATTCTTCTTCTAGTTTCAACTTCTGCATCTTTATTCCCGATAATCTAACCTGATGGATGATTCTTCGGTATTCATCTTCTAGGTGTCTTTGGAGGAACTTGAAGATCTTGTTGTTCTTGCTCTTCTTCTTCTTCCTCTTCTGTTACTTCTTCTTCCTTTACTTCTTCTTCGTGAACCTGTTCCATTGAATCCTTGTCTTATTCTTTTATCCTACGTCCACATATATCATCAAATGTCACATTGATGCTTTCCACAATTTTGTTGAGCCTTAGATTAAATCATTTGTATTCTTTCCTTGTGCTTGAGCATCCAACAAGTATTCCTTTGTCAACACAAGATTCAAACTTTCCCGATTTTCCATCTTCTCTTTTGATGTAGCATTTGCTTCCAAAATCTCTGAAATGATTCACATTCGTTGGTAGTCCTCTCCATAACTCGTAAGGAGTTTTATCATTGTTGTTTCTAAGCATTCCTCTATTTTGAATGTAACTGTTGTATGCACTACTTGTACCCAAAAGAGGTCTGTCAACTTGGAATCCATTAACATAGTTCGATCCATTTCATGTACCATCCTATTCTTCCTTTCGACAACTCCATTTTGTTGTGGTGTCCTAGCAACAAAGAATTTCCTATTTATCCCATGCTTATTGCAGAAGTCCATAAATTCCTTTGAAGTAAACTCTCCTCCATTATCTGATCTCAAACATTTGATTTTTGAATCTATTTCATTTTCAACCATCTCCTTGTACATATTGAAGTTCTCAAATTCCTATGACTTCTTCCTGAGAAAACAAAATACAGTCATTCTTGTACAGTCATCAACCAATAACATAAAATATTGCTCACCTTTCAACCCGTTTATTCTAGTTGGTCCAACTAGATCAGTATGCACAATTTCCAATGGTTTTTTTGTGGAGTATTCCTTTGATTTGAACTTGGTCTTGGTTTTCTTTCCTTGTTGACAATGCTTTCATAATGTGTTGGTTGGCTTCATGATCTAGGACATTTCTCTGACTGCTTCCTTTTTGCTGACCTTGACAAGATTATGAAAATTTATGTGACCCATTCTTATGTTCCATAGCCAAACTTCATCTTCCTTTCCTAAACAACACTTTTCCTTTCCAATTTCACTTAGTACGTATATGTTGCTTGGATTTCTCATAGTTATCACCACCACTCTACCTGAATATTATTTTCTTATCTCGCTTTTTTGTGAATCAAACACAAGTTTTTGACCTTGGTCACACATTTGACTTACACTCAGAAGATTGTGTTTCATATCTTCCACTAGTAGAATAGTTTTTGCCTTTGCATCCTTACTTCCAATCTTGATTGTGTTTCTTTCAATGATTCTAGCTCAGCTTATGTTTCCAAAAGAGACGGACCCATCTCTTTCCCTTTTAAAAGTTAGAAACATGTCATTATCACCTATTATATGCTTTGAACAACCACTGTCAACATATTGACCACATTTCTTGTATTGAGCTTGTAGAGCAAGTGTGCATTCTTCATTATTGTACTGATTTTTCTTCCTTATCCATATTATTTGAGGTTCCTATCTGTAATTGTTGTTGTTTTGTTGTGATTCTCTTGGAGGAATTGTCATTCTACAATATTTGGCCTTGTGTCCAAAGTTGTTTCACTTGTAGCATTCCATTTCAATACTGAAGGATTCAAACCTGTTGTAGCTTTTGCTCTGTGTTTCACTAGGCCTGCTTGAATAACCATTTCATGCATAAATTTCATGGTTGTTTCTGTTCATGTTATTTTCTCTGCAATTTACAGCCTTATGTCAAAAATTGTTACATGAATAACATAGTCCAAGGAACATAATACCTAGGAGTTGAAGATATTCTAAAAGGAGTTGCTCTTCAGAACCCTTCTTCTTCTTGAGGCTTTCTTGTTTTTGATTGTTGTTGATTCTGAAATCTAAATCTTTTTGGTGGTGGAGTATCTCTGTGGTATTCCTTATGAAATTTCTTGTCTTCTTCCTTCTCAGGAGATCTTCTGGTTGTCTCTACCTAGCTTCCTGGTTTTGTTTCATTTTCTGTCTGGTTGTATCCTAGTCCGGACTTGTCATGATGTGGCATTTGATTGTTAATAATCTCGTCCAAAACTTTAGATTTGTTCTGCATGTTTTTGTTCTGAAGGTCTTTTCTCAATGTGACAATCTCTGCTTTCAAATTTCCAATGATCTTGTCTCTTTCTTCTAACTATTCTCTGAGTGCTTCTTCAATTCTCTTGTCTTCCTCTACTTGGATTTTTTATTTAGTGATCATCTGCTCTAGTTCTTCGGATTTGGAATTCCAAACTCCCTCTTTTATTTTAGTTATGCCTAAAGTGACTTGTTTTTCTTCTTTTCCCTTTTTATAACTTCTATGACACTCAACAAGTCTTCTCTGTAGTCAACTTATTCCTCTTCATATTCTTCTTCGGAGCCTTCTTCATCAAAATATTCTAATTCCATGAATAATACCATTTCTATATCACTATCGTTGAATTCATCTTCATCTGATGAGGAAATATCTTCTTTGGTGCAAAGACTTTTCTTGAAAATTTTATTTTTGGTTCTTTTGCCTTTGTGTATTTGTTTTCTCTTAAAGTCATCTTCTTCATTTTTTTTATTTTTCTTATGGGGACATTTATTAGCAAAATGACCAATACCATCACAATTAAAACAAATCAATGGAAGCTTACCTTTATATTTTTTGGTTCCCTTTTTCAGCCTTCTAACGAAGTTGGCCACTTCTTCATCATCTTCTGATATATCGTTGTTGCTACTATCTAAATTTTCCTTTTACTTGTCCTTTTTCTTTGTCTCCTTAGATGATTTGAATGTTATTTCCTTTTTAACTAGATCGTATTTCTCTATTCTCATCTCATAAGTTGTGAGTGTCCCATGCAACTCATCCATGGTTAGTGTAGCTAGGTCCACTCTCTCTTCTAGTGCTGAAATCTTTGAGTCAAATCTCATTGGTAGGGATCTCAATACCTTTTTGACAACAACATGTTCATTTAACTCATCTCCCAGACCTTTGATACTATTTACTACTTCATCAACTCATAGAAAGTAGGTTTCTATGTCTACATCTTCATTCATTTTCATTTGTTCAAACTTTGCTCTAAAAATTTGAAGTTTAGCTTCCTTGACTTTCTCATCTCCTTCATATATGTTTTTCATTTTGTCCTAGATTTCTTTTGCGGAATCACAATGCATAACCTTGGTGTATATTGATTTAGTCAAACCATTCGGGAGTGCACTTGTAGCTCTTGAATTATTTTCTTCAAGTTTCTTTCTATCTTTATTTGTTGGAGGAGTGGTTGGTGCTTTGTATCCATCTACTATTGATCGCCAAACATTAAATCCTAGTGCTTGTATGTGTGTCTTCGTTCTTATTCTCTAGAAGGCATAATCTTCCCCATCAAACTGTGGTATCCCAATTTTAGAGTAATCCATGATCTCCTTCTAGTGGTTAAACTACCTTTTGAAGGACCTGCTCCGATACCAATTGTTGGATTACTGAGAGGTGGGGGTGAATCAGTAATAGTGCTTTTTAATCATTTTTAACCATAGTATATAAGTGTTGTTAACTTTATGATCAATTTACCAATATCATTCAACAAGTGCAGAATAAATAAACCATGAACATTGAGCAATCACACGCATACACAGTACACTAATGTGTTTACGTGGAAACCCAATGCGGGAGAAAACCACATAATGTTTTTTCTTATATGTTGTTGGCCCTTGACCAAGTTTTGAGGACCCTTAGTCAGATTAGACCTATTTTTGGGACTTCAACAAGCTGTCGAAGACAGAGCACAAGACGAAGTGGAGATCACGGGATCTCGGCCCCTTTTAGGGCCCTTTTTGGGATTTGGGATTATGTAATGGGTATGGGGATGTCGACCCATGGGTTTACCCATGCTTAGGCCCCTTTTGTAATGTATAAATAAGTATTTAGGCAATGTAAGAAGTAAGCAAGTGATTGGTCAGTGTGCTAAGTGCTAAAGTTCGATCTATGTGATCGAAAGTGTTAAGTGCTGAGTGGAGATTTCTTTTGTACATACTGTATGAGGCTTGCAGAGCTAAGTGTAAGCGAGTGTAAGAGATTGAAAAGAGGCTTAGTGCTATAACCTAGCCCGGGGAAGGAGGATCTAGCGAGGTGCGCAGATCTCTTGTCCTCTGCGGAGTAGGGTTTTTGTGGCTCCATGCATGTAACTGATTGAAGAAACTAATAAAGAAGACAAAGAATTGGTGGACATAGCCCCAGGGTGGGGGTGAACCATGTACATGTTGTGTTTCTCTGCTTTGTGTGATGTATTGATGTGTTTATATGTTAACTTGCTTAGTGTTTTGATACATATGAATGGTAGATAGATATGTTAATGCTATGTGCTTAATAGTATGGATGAATACTAGATATGGCCTATGCGGATGTGTTTAGTGCTTGAATATAGTAGATCTGGTTAAATACTGCGATGCTTTGTAATTAGGGTTTAACTGCGTTGTAAACTAAGACTGCATATTGATGAACTATAACTGCTAAGTGCCCAACTAAGGTGTTACAGTCACAGATCTATGTCCCAGCTACGGTTGCAGACACTAGAGTCCTACAACCACCCCTGCCTCTACCTCGGGTGAGACTTAATCTATTTTGCAGGTGTTGTCGAAAGGGCTGGTAGTTAAAGTTTTGTTGGTGCGCTCTTGAGCATTGAGCCCTGGGTCTGCCCCTATGCCAACATATGTCCTTAAGAAGTACATTCATTGGAAGCACCAACTTCCTTAGTTTTCCAACAGCAACTGGAAGGAGGCTCCAACCCCCTATATTGTTAGGCTACAACATGAGGGAAGCTCCAAATCCCCAATTTTTTGGCTCCAACCAGAAGGAGGCTACAACCCCCTATGTTCTCCAACTACAACCACCTATCCTTGCCTCGTCCAATTGCCCTGAAGTATAAATTCCAAATGTAGACAACCTGTCATTGTCACTAAAACAACTATGTCACTATCATAACTCCCACTGAAATCATGTCCCAACCTGTACCAATATTCTTCAAACATTTTCTACAGATTCATGACCTGTCTATTCTATAGCATGCAGATGTTTATGCCTTTCCCTACTACAATTTGTGGATGTACGTGCCTCTATTTGCTGCAACTCGCAGACTAGCTCAAGGTACTTCTAGTATCACTAATGATGTTTTTGTCAGTTTGTCTATGTCACTCTCTCAGTATCGGTCATTGTCTGATCTCTCTGTATCTTCTCACAAATTGGTTGATCTAATAAAAAATAATACTCATCCAATATCCAAGTAGATATAACACAACCATATACTAGGTTCATACATATATCTCACTGAACTTGTGTGATATAATAATCCCTTACATTAACCTTACATCAAACCCTTACTGTTATGTAATCACAACCTGTACTGATAGCTATAGGTTTCAACCATAAACCCTCAAGCATGCTACAAGATATATCTTAACAAGATGCCCAATGAAGTATACCCTCAATAATCAACCAATACAGTAGCAATGTATCCCTGTAGATCTGTCTTATTCAGACTATACCATTCAACCAATAGTCCCTTAAGGTTAAAAGTTCAATCTCCCATGGCCATGCCCCAAGCATTCACCAAAGACCTACTTAAGGCAAGCATATAACATACCTTTTGTTACTGTAGATAGCTCTGTTGTACCTTCTCACTGTTATACCTTCCCGTAGTCTCTTCTCAGTTCTGCAACTTGTCATTGATAGATCTAATCTTCCTTTTCTTCAACTTTGGCAACATATCTGTGCTTTGTCTTCAGTAAAATTGTGAGTATTTGCGCTTTGTCCCATTGCATCCCATGGTTGTTCGCGTCCTTCTAGTACTGCAACCTGCAAATATCTTCAGTAAAACCTTAGTTCAGTGCTCACAACCAACAACTCACAAAGGTGTACTATACAGAGTTGACCTACACAAGCAGGAATTGAACGAACATACCATCATAAATTGCAATCATATAATTGGTTCAAGGTCATCATCACTATCACGAAAACATAAATCGGTTTGAGATATGCACATGTAACTACCTTTGAAGGAGGCCTAACTTCCTTTTTTCCAAGTAGTTCATGTAGCTTGCTTATATCTCATATAACTTGTTTTTTTTTTCCATTTGGGGTTTAGGAGTGTTCATTATCCCTAACGGACTTGACACCTACATCATATGGTCTTTCCCCTCCCATTATGTACCCTATAGGTTCCCATGTTGAAAGTGCACCCAGGATTCGTCTTGCAGGTCAAATTCCCACCAACCAAGTCAAGGTAGAGGGATGGTAGTCCGTAACCAAACTGTTTCCGGATAGTGTGCTCGGCTTGCACTAATGAATCAAAAAAATCATTTTCTTAACCAACTAAATAAACTACATGGCCTTTATTAAAGGCATGCTTCCACGGGCTTGACGTGTGTGGTGTTTCCTCCTTCACCTTATCAATCTTCTGGTATTTCTGAGGGAGGGGCTTGCCGAGAAGATGTTTGGTTGTGGTTCAATACATTGGAGAGTGCCTAAGTCAGAATTGAGATTTTACATTTTTCCCACTTGTGCTTGGAAGAGATAGACTCGGCAATTGATCGGATGGTTGAATTTGTAAAATGGCGGCATATCATTTGCACAATACATGGCCCTTACTTATGATCTAACTACGACCATTTCCACGCGTAGTCTACTAAAATACATAGCACTAGGTTGATATGCATTAAATCTATGCATGGTAGTTGATTGATAAGCATAACTCTTGATGCAATCAAAAAAACAATAAAGGGTTGGTTGTTAATTCTTTCTTTAGTTTGATAGGTAAGAGAATAATATTTATATAAGAAGAACCTTTTCCAACAAGAAATTTGCTCAAAATTATATTAAATATAATTTTAATTACATCTTTCATGAAATTATTCGGGGATTAATCACTGAAAGTGACTACCAAAAAGGAAAAAACAATTAACAAAGATCTGAAACAAAATTGATTCCTAGGAGCCCCGGGCATAAACCAAGAAACAGTCTGCAATCTAGCAGAGATCCTGAAAAACTAAGACGATACAAGAAAGCTCCGGAGAGAATCTGAAACCGGAAGAAAAGGGGAGTCAAGAGAGAAAGGAAAGGATTAGGAGAAGATTACATGCTGGGGTGTCCAGCAAAGGATCCATCCCAAGAAGAACCTAGTTATGGATAGTATTCACTAGCCTTGGGAGAATAAGTTGGTTCTTTAATTGCATGGAGCTCTGAGTGAAAAAAAAATAACATGTATTGTTGTCAGTTGTCTAACTTTTGGTCATAGAATTCTAACGAACAATCCAATAATTACAAAGGTAATTTTCGAGATGGATAGCACCTCCATGAGCAACTTACTAAATAATCCTAGAACTATTTCTTCATGATCGTGAGAAGAAGAAGTCATGTAGAAGAAACGATCTGAAATATTCAAGTTTTTCCTTGTTTGAAGAACATTTTGAGAAACCAAATCCTTCCTCACCCTTCATTTTCAAGTGAGTAATCTTTCCTCAACTCTTCAAACTTTGAACTGTATTTTCACCGTGATAATCACTCCCAGTTGTGGTGTGATAGAAGATGCGTCGTAGTTTCCCCATGCATGTTGATCGGGTAATGTATGTATCAAATGTATGTTGATTAGGTTTGGATATTTACAACCTGTTATTGTTTAATATTTGTTTTCTTAATTTTAAGGTGATTATAAAAGATACTTCCACACACACACACACACACACACACACACACACACACACACACATATATAATACTTATCTCCATATTGAAAATGATATTTTATGCCTCGACTCTCTCATTTTATATGTAATTTAAAATTTTCTTAATTAACTTAAAATAAAGATTGACTATCACACAGCTTGTGATTAATATATAAGTTATATGCTTAAAAAACTTAAATTAAACAAAAATATATATTCTCTTTCATTTTCTTTATCTAATTTGTTTTAAAATTTAACATATATATTATTTTATTTTTTTTACACAAAAATAGGTTTTTATATTAATAGCAGTGGTACGACCACTATGGAAAAAACTACAAAATTCGGCCTTGCATTGTATGCATGAGCTTCGAGATTACATAAGACTCTGCTCTGCTCTGATATAGAGTTTCAGGATTCCCGCTACTTTTAAGAATTCAAAAAAGTCTAAACACAGAGTGAGGTCCGGCTTACAATGTGGCTGCATGTAATACAAAGGGACACTGTGCTCCTGCGTACAAAGAAAAACCCAAAGAATAAAAAAGGAGCTAGAGTCCGAAGAGAGATAAACCATAATTAAACCTTCGGATCCGGAGTGATGGAGCTTGCACTTGGAGACGTCTTCGCACCTACACTTGTTCGACGGCTCGAGTCTGCAGCTTGGAGTTCCATCTTTTCAATTCATGCATCTAGTTCAGCTATTTTGCTGTTAGTTTGTTGTGTTGTGTGAGTGAGAGCTTCGACCGCTTCCTCCCTGAGCTGGATGAGGTCTTCTTCCACCATTTTGAACCTCTGTCCGCCTTCCCCATCCAAACGAAGCAGGAAGCTTCTATGTGCATTGAGTGTACGCTTCAGCCTACGAATTTCAAGTTCCAGGGAGGGAGGGGGGTTGGAAGGGGAGGTTGAATTGGAGTTGGACGCCATAGTGCGAACAAGGGCAGCGGACAAGAACTAGGTAGGGGACCAAGCCAAATCAAACGGCTAGGAGTGACCAAGAGGAGGGACTGAACACACCAGCCAAGCGAGAGACTAGGCAACATCAAGAGAGCAGGATAGGCAGGAGTAGGGTGCCACCTTCCCGAATTTAACAATGCTTCGAGAGTGCGTTGCCATGAGAGGAGGTTGCTTCACACGAGTGCCATGCGAGAGCGGGATGGATTCAGAGCAAAACGACATGAGTGATGGGAGGCGAAGGACAAGCGAGGAGTCATGAAGGGACGCGGATAGGTAAGTGAAGTACCTTCACACGAGAAAGGGGGTGGACAGAGTTAACGCCAGAGGGCTGCCATGCTTCGAGGAGCTCGAGAGAAACGTGTGCCTCATGCCACGGGAGGTCCAAGTGAGTGCCCCCCACGTGTCGTTAAGGGAGAGGGTTGAAGCGAAGAATTCTATTGATGGAGAGTTGGCCCCTACTCAAGGGGGCGGCAGCCGTGGCACCCTGGTCTGCTTCGTCGTTGAGCTGTCTAAGTACATGAAAAAAGTCAATTTTATGAAAGGAGTGAGAGAGTCGCATGATTTTCTTGGTGATTTGTTGAAGGTTCATTTGATTTGGCAACGTGTTCATGGCCAGAGCTTGGATTAAGATCCAGGAGTCTCCTATCACCATAATGTCTTGGATAGCTAACTTACGGGCTTGGATGAGTCCTTGCCAAAGGCTTAGTGCTTCTGCGATGCTATTGGTTTCTTCTCCTAACTCCCGTGAGTAGACTAGTTTCCAGAATTCAGCGGAGTCATAGATAACCCCTCCCCCTCCTGCCGCCCCTAAGTTTCCTTTGGATTTCCTTTCAAAGCTTCGTCAAAGAGCAAAATGTGTTTGTGTTGAATGCGTCTCCACTCTTTGAAATCCTCGAGCTGCTTGTGCACTTTCCAAAGTTCGTGAGAACATATATATTATTACATATTTAAAATTTTCACACTTCAAAATCTTAAATTTATCATAAATATCCAAAACTTATTTTGCCTTAAAAACAAAGACCTCGTAGTTGATGTCATAATCTCTTATGCATGGTGCACACATTTGAACTTCAAAAGTTGTGCAATGTTTTTTCCTATGAAGCACATGGCCTTATTAAAATTCTTAATGCTCAGTAACAGACAAGCCACGGCTGCGCATAACCACTATGAGATGGATTTTGTTGCAGCGGGGCCCAAATCAACGAACAACAAACTTTGTATTATGTTATTAAATAATCATTACATTCAATCAATTATCATCTTAAATAGAATCAATTTCTATGTAAATTAAATAACATGTTATAATTTACATGTGTCATTCACGCAAAAAATTTAGCTCTCTAGCGGTTTGACATATGTGCTATGAATCAAATCGATATTAAGAATCTAATCATGTTATGTGTAACTAAATTTGAAAGTGTTTCATGTAAATAGTTCAAGGAGTTTCCAATTTTAGAAAGTTGTACTAAATATTTTGTTTTTCTATTGATACAGGGAAATTATTAAAACTCTATAACTAATTACTTATATTTAATGATTAAATATGATTAAAAATATTTATATTAAATGATTAAGTATAATTTTAGAAAGTTGTACTAAATATTTTGTTTTTCTATTGATACAGGAAATTATTAAAACTTCATAACTAATTACTTATATTTAATGATTAAATATGATTAAAAATATTTATATTAAATGATTAAGTATAATTAAGAATTAGGTATGTATGATAACTTTGAAAACGTAGGTTTGTTACGTTAATGGTGACCTTTTCTGAGACAATATATTTATCCAACACAAGTAATCTTTCAAATGGTAAATTCGTTGTCATTTTTGCACCTAAAATTGCACTATATTATATTTAATGATTTTCCATGATAATGTGGAGATAATAAAGAATTTTCACACCATTTTCAATTTCATTGTGAGCGGGGACATAGCCACTGCACTGG
Organism: Picea engelmannii; assembly: GCA_009831015.1. NCBI lineage: Eukaryota > Viridiplantae > Streptophyta > Pinopsida > Pinales > Pinaceae > Picea > Picea engelmannii. The sequence continues at coordinate 316,069 of ML784909.1, read as the reverse complement.
CACCCACTTGTTATTGTATGAAATTAGTTTTAGGAATGATAAAAGTGTTTTTAGACACTTTAACAATGTATGAGTGTAGCTTAACTTTATGTTAGAGATTTTGTATATATATATATATATATATATATATATATATATATAATCATTTAATTTTGGATTAAAGATGTGTTTGTAATATATAAATATGTAATTTCATTTTTTTTTTTAGGGTTTTCAAATGCACATCTTCACCTCTTTACTATTCATCTTTTTAAAATGTGAAAATGTATATTTGTATTGTGCCATAGGAACAACACCACACTTAACTTCATAATACTTGATGTACCATCTTCTCACACAAATACCAATTCTTTATTGTGTTAGACTTCTTATGTGTGACCAATGTCAAACCTCCAATGCATTGAACCTTTTAATGCATATGCAAAATCTCTTTAACACCAATTTAACAATGAATCTTCTATGCCACCTCAACAACTCAAGATGCCACATCAATAACTCAAAAGGTCAAAAGATTTTCCTTGGTTGAATGTTTTTATAATACTGGCCATCTGATTTGCATAGAAAATGTGAAAATCATTGTGAAGACAAGCCACTATGGTAAAAGGAAAATACGTGAAGCCCTAGAAATCAAATTAAATGCATCTAATATCAACAGAGATGAAGGATTCAAAATCAAAGAAGAGTGGAAACATGTTCTTGATAAAATAAAAAATGAAAATAGTAGGAACTTGAAATAAAATTTGTGTTGGTTGACTCACTCAATGGTTTTCATTGACTATTCAATTATGGATTGAGAGGTCAGGAATAATTGAGTTTAACAACCTCCTGATGATGATCCCAACCTGTGGATCAAAACATTGAGTTAAAAATATTGAGCGCAGTTCCATCAACTCTTAATACTCCACTGCGTAAGAAATGAATAGCTTAAATCAAACATGTCATATTATTTTACAATGTTACAAACTATATGCATTTTTTGTAATGCCCCCATTTTCGGCTTCTCTTGCTTTGCAATTGGAGATGACTGTCGAGGTTTGTGTTAGCTTGATCATAGGGGTAATTTGATGTTACCAGTGAGCTCAGAGGGTTTAGATGGGTTATATGATGCCCGACCGGGTCCGTTTATCATCTTTCATCATTGGGATCACTCATGCACAATTAATTTTCGATTGCAATGAATTTCGACCATTATCGTAATTTGGGAGTAATATTGAGCATATTTAATTGATTTCACTAAGGTTGTTATTATAATTAAATTAATTAAGAGGTACACCTTAGTGTAATAACTCATTGGAACCAAGATGAAAAACTTTAAATGTTGGGAGGATGAAAAGTGGCTTCCAGTGCCCAGAAATGTTTTAAAATAAGATAAATCACTTGTTAGGGTAAAAAGGGTGTTATAAAGTGACTTTTGAGAAATATTAAAGATAAATTAAAAAGTCATTTTTATATTATTTAATTGAGGGGAAAAAATGTAAAAAGGGTATAAAGGAGAATTAGGAGCTCATTCTCTCATTATTCATGATCATTTTATCAATTTTGGATTTAGAGAGCTCTTGTAGCTTTGTGGCTTGGGGCTTGAAACCCTTGAGCAGATTGGGTTCAATGGTGAAACTATCCACCCTAGCTGATTAGAGGGAGAAATCACACATATCTCTCATTGTGAATTCATTTTTATGAAGGAATATCTATCGGTCTACTAGATTGTGGGAATTTGCACAGTTTTTGGTATTGTTTGTGGAAGTCGACTCATCTCAGATCAAGCTACAAACTATTTTATACACCTACAACAATTCGTGGGGCCTCTCAAGGAGGTCATATTCTTCTTATGCAAGTTCGTGGGGTCTCTCAGGAGGTCGTAGTCTTTATTTGCAGGTTCATGGGGCCTTTAAGGGGAGGTCATACCTCTTTGTGGTAGTTTGTGGGGTTTATAGAAAGGTGTCATATCACTATATCAGGCCATGGGATTTGTAGAGAGGCTACATCCATTCTTTATAGATTGTATGAGAATCAAAAGGGACTTGTCTAAGGGGTTTATCTACATCAAGGGTTTACAGTGGTTTCATGGTTGTTCATGGTATCTTATTGTTTCCATAATGGTTGAGCAAGAGTCACTAGGATTGTTGGGTCCGAAAAGAGATATATATCAGTTTGTTCTTGTTGGAGGAGACTGTATTACATTGTTGTCCAATGGATTCACTTACAACAACCTTGAGATGAGATCTTATAGGGGATCAATTTGTGCCATTCTATGTTGTGTATGTTGTTCAAAAGAGGGTCACTTCAACACTTTATTTGCTGCAACTACTTCTTGTTTGTAATACCTAGAAGAGGGATCATTCCAACATTGTGATTGCTGCCAAATCATTACTACTTACAGGTCAGAGAAAAGGTGAATAAATCTCTTGGTTTTTGCTGAGTATGGTTGAGTTTAATGTTGATATATCATCAGATTGAAATAAATATATATATTTTAGATTGTAGTGGTTGGGTTTTATAGTTGTTACATCAATGAATAAGAGTAGTATTATTTGCCTTAATATCACCATCGTTTTCTTTATATTGAATGCAACAAACTCTTTGTGTGTTGATACTATAATAAAATTATTGCAAATTGTTTAACAAAAATTCTTAACCAAATCAACAACTATAAGGATTATGTTATGAAACTGTTTGAAGAAAATTCCAAACCAAAATAAAACACTAAAACACAACAACAATCAACACAAAACATATCATTGCTACCAAAGAGGATATTACATTTTTTTAAATAATCTTATTTCAAAAATAATTTATACAAATTAAGCAATACACAATGCTTTGGTGCTTGCATTTTATGAATGTTTAGTTGATTTAAATTATTCACTCTATTGTTAAACTCATATAACGTTTATTCATTTAGTTCTTTAAATATTATTATTATGTTTACTGTTATATGACGTTCTAAGTATTTTCATGTTTAACACTATTATGTTTATTGCTTTGTGGTCGGTGTAGATATGGAAATCTAATGGTGCACTCCATAACTGAGTATGATTCAACATCCTAATAATAATTTATGCATTTTAAAATAATACAAATTATTTTAGGCATTTTAAGGTGGGCTTTGTGGTCGGTGTAGATATGGAAATCTAATGGTACACTCCATGATTGAGTATGACTCACCATCCTGATAATTATTTAAAATGGTACACTCCATGATTGAGTATGACTCAACATCCTAATAAATTTTTATGCATTTTAAAATAATACCAATTATTTTAGGCATTTTAAGTTGGGAAGGAGAATGTGGGAACAAAGCATAACATAATTAAATCAAGACACACTCTGGAAAGTGACCCATCATAATGCACAACAAAGGGTTGTGGACCCTCCCTAAATCAAGAAATCTCCCTAAATCAAGAAATACTTTATCTTAATAAAGAAAAAGTATGAGGTAATTTTGGAAAAGGAGATATTGTTTCTTCCTTATGTCAGACATGCTTGTTAATTATTTTATGCGTTTATGTTTGTAAATTATTTTATGTGTTTATATATAAGAATTTTGAAGATTTGTCAATTGGGATTAAACTTATATGTGGTTAGGGTGTAGAAAGATTATTCTTTTCACTTAGGTTCAAATTTTAGTTGTGATATGTTGTATTTATTGTGTTCTAATTGTTGTTAAGGTTGTGAGTCATGAGGAAACATGCATGTAGGGATGTATAAAATCATATACAAGGAATTAGTTAAAGATAAAAATAATTGAATTGTGGGAGGAGTTATCTTAACAACGTGCAACAAACACATATATTCAATAATGCCTTATGTGTAATCATTGAGATTTTTCAATTGTTTTTTTGTTGCAAAAAAACAAAAAATAGAACCCATTTAGTAGGTAAGACGGGATGACAAGGCAAAAAAGACTATCATAAATTTTTGGAGTACACGCCTTTTCCTTACTTAACATTTCATGTTTGTTGTAATGTTTATATTTTAATTAATTACAATCATTTGTTGATGTTTTTTACCAAGTGCTAACATATAAATGAGAGTCATTCAAACATTTGATTGATATTGGATATGTTGGAGTATCAAGGGTTAATTGAATGATTTGCTAGTAGCTAGGTTGTTTTACTTACCTTATTTTATAGTAAATGGGACAAAAATAAACCTTTAATGCCTTGTCATGGTGTATAAAACTTGTATGAAAGTAAGTATGGAGTGGAGCAACCAAAATATATGTTGAGAAATGCCATGAGGAATGACATCAAAATAATGTGTATTGTTTATGAATCATTCACTACTATGGTACATTTTTTATTTATGCAATCATGTATATTATATTATAAATGTAAATATACTCATTACACTTTATCTCTATGTTTCTAGATGGAATATGAAGATGTGGAACAAAATCAAGTAATCAAGAAGACATTGCAAATAACCAAAGTACAATATCCCCTACAAGTGATGTAGAAATGAGTCATTCAAGTAACTCAAGAAATGTCAATCAAGCAATGAATGATGATCAATATAATTGAATGTTACAAATTTGATATTTTGAAATGTTTGTCTATAAAAATTATAGATTTTGTTCAATATGGACATATTGTCCTAATAGGTATGAGAATAGGTTATTGATAATTGTAACAATTATTTATTGACATTTTGATAATCATGGGCCTTAATATTGTCTCATTGTGTATGACAGATGGTCCCTTATTCACATATAATAAAATGGGTTTCTTATTCTATCGTAATATCTAGTGTTGTAAAATGTTATGTTGTAATTATTCACATAAGGATGATTTACATTATTACAATGCACATGGGTGTAACTAGCTAGTATATTTGTTTAAATGATGCAATACATTAATGCAATTATTATATTCAAACACATTGATTGAAATACAAAAATCAATATTTTTATAAAATTATTTGATTTTCTAATGATTGATTGAAATTAAAAAACAAAACAAGAAGTTGCATTTGTATAACCACAATATGAAAAATTCTAGCATTGAAACATATTTGTGCATTATATTCAATTGATATCAATGATGTGTCTTATACCTATTTTCACACCAATGCATGTAAATGATTTGTATGCACTAGTATGATATACATGTAAAAGTGCATCAATATCTATCACTATAATAAAAACATTAGCGCTCCCAACTAACATAACAACACTATTCCCTTCTACTATACCATTACTATTGCCATTGTTATTAATATTACTACTTACTAGTAATTGGTGGCGTGCAATGACATATATGCAATGATGCTCAATAATATGTAATATGCACCAATGTGTAATAATATAACACGCACACATGCTTCAAAAATATATTATACACACCTATTCTTTAAAAATATATTATACCACAAGTTCTTCAAAAATATTATATATGCATCAATTCTTTAAAAATATATTATACACACCAGTGTGTTTTAGGTATAGAATGCACATTGGTACTTTCAATGTATTTAATTTGCACTAGTGTGTATTAAATAGGGGCGCATTACTATTTTAAGAACACATACAAAAAACTCTATTAGAGCCTCCCCCCATGAAAATGTTTAGTTATAGTGAACATTTGCTAAAATGTCCACTATCAATAGTGAAGGCTTTAATGGAGGTTTTTATGAATTTTTTTCCCAATCTTGCAATAATAAAAACCTCTGCTAAGTAGTGTTTTCCTTGTAATGTGTGTTATCCCCATTTTGTGGGATAACTAAGGAGATGATGTCTTGAGGCCCTCAGATTGCATATATGGAGTGTCGAGACACCACATGACCAACAATGTCCACTTGCACATACAGAATCCCGCTCTATCACCACAGTTTGATCCATTGTCAGTGCATCAACCACACTAGCTAGCTTCGAGAAGGCAGATGGGTCTTGATCCATGTTGTACAAGTTAGGTATTGTGGTGATAATCATCCTAATATTTAAGGCATTTAAGCATGTTGTATTTAAGCTACTTTTGATTATAGAGAACATGCTTGGACGTTATGCTTTTGACCATGTTTCACCTTGGTGAGTGTTATAGATTTCCTAATGAGTGGCCAACCTTTGGGGAAATTTTGCAACTGGGGGTCCCTTGAGGGGTTATCGTACCATTCCCAACCATACATACCATTTTCCTCTCATTGTTTTCCCTTTGACTTTAGTGACCCAAGAAGGGCATGTACCTCATTTCATGGGAAGAAGGGGCTCAAGGCCCAGATGGATTGTTGTTGGCTAAGAAGATAAAATCCTAGATATTAACCTTCTAGATGCTTCACCCAGGGATGCTCAAGAAAGCAATGAAACGCTTCTCTGTAAGAAAAGGGGGACCTACAAAATTGAATGATAAGGAATGCTTAGGGGGTTAGTTGGAGGATGGGAGGTCTCATCACAAGCTAACCTATCATGATCATGGGTATTTAGCGGTATGACATTACCATCATCTGGTCACCAAGCTAGGGTAGTGGCTCGCAGTTACACGACTAAGAGAAAGGGGGTCTCATCATGAGCCAACCTTCTCATTTCCGCGTGATATTTGTGAATGACATTGTCATTACCTAGACACCACGCCAGGACAATGTCCTTCAACTCGTTTCTTAAAACATGAAAGAAATAATGAATGGCAAGAATATGGGATTGGAAAAAGTGCATCGCAAACGAAGGTGCCCCACACCCTCTACAACGGCACCCATAAATGATATAATACAAGCCCTTGTATGTCATGAAACTCATCAACCTATGAAGTCTAAACCCCTTCCATCTCATCATACAATACATAAACTTGAAAGGATATCCTTGGGAGCATCCCCTACTTGAGGATTTTGGTCTACCCAATAGGACCTTTATGACACCCCTCCCATACTTAAACTTGGTCAATTGTATAGGGTTTTTGAGCATTTGTTTAGTTTGATTAGGTAGTTTTGATGCACATGTTTAGATGCCTTGCTTATTATATGTGGTTTACACTTGTCATGATATCTTTGACTTGAGATCTTTGGAGGGCGTACCCTTTTGTTTTGCAGGACCTTGCTTGGTGACTAGTTTTGGGAGAACAAGCCTAGCTTGGGCTTCCATGGGGCAAGGAGCCCATAGGTTGGATGTTGTAGGCCCACGCACCTGATCACAGAGAGATTCATTTGGAGGCTTACTTGACATCATGGAGGATCTTATCCAGACCCTAGTACCCAAATAATTTTCCTAGGAGAGGCAAAACATAATCTTTTGAGGGTTGACGTCATACTTGAGGGGGTTTGATGGTGATGGAGTGATTGCACATTGAAACTTGGAATATTTTCACCAGAGGAGATATGGATTGACCCTATCAATTGATGAGGATACTCAAGGAGCCCCAACGACCTCCATTATCTTCTCCAACGACTTGCTCAAAGTGCCAAAACGTCCCCTAAAGGGGTGATGACATCTTATTTTTAGGGTTTCTAATGTGTTAAAGTGAAATTTAAATGAATTATTTGGTTAAAGGAGTAAGATAAGGGTTGTTGACCCCTTATATTATGTTTTACCCTTTGAATGTGGAAAAAATATGTGTTAGAATTTTTGTATAAATAGAGATCATGTGATTCTCATTTCATACCATAACTCTCTCATTGTGAGAAGTACTTGGCTAAATTTTTCTCTACTCTTGGTGATTATGGTGTTTTTCTCTTGTGGAATGTTTTTTGGTGAATGTCTCTTAGTGAATGAATTAGGAGGAGTGATGTGCACCCCCTAAAGGCTTACTCACTTGGCTCTTGGATGAATGTTGCATGGTAACTAGGGTTTGATATCTCATTTTCTTGGATTAGGTAAGGAAAAATATGCATATGCTATTTATTTCTTGCTTATTTTGGTTATTGTTGGTGGAAACCCTGGGGGAGAGTATTTTAGATACACCCTCCATCATTTCTTCATCTCTTTGTTAAGGTTTTAAGTCTTTCTTTTTTGCAAGGGTTGCTAGGAGGAATATGAGTTTGTATACCCTCCTAGATTTACCCTAAGTTTGGTTGGCATACCCTAGGGAGTAAGAGGGTTTACACCCCTAGGGTTTTTGTGGATCTAACTTGTGCTTTGAATACCCCATTCACCCAATTTTAAAGGCACTAATATGAATATTTTTTCATTGGAGAAATAAAATAGTTACATTGGGAAACGTGATTTTCGGTCATTTTAACTTTTGGCAATTTGGGTTTTGTTTCTTGTGCCTAAAGAAAATCTTAGCCATTAGGGAGTCCCATCTAAATGGGTATTTCTTGCTGCTGTTACAAACATTAATCTTCATCCATTAGGGCTGCAATGAACCTAACCTAACTTCTTCAATAACTCTCTAATCAACCATTGAAAATTGCTCAAAGTTTGCACACATATACTACTTGGCCTAGTGCACTTTTTGGAAAATTTTGGGGGAGTTTTAGTGGCTGATATTCTTGTTGTAATAAGTTTGTTACAGCCATAAGGCTGATTTATATTGCTGCAGAAAGTGTTTACAACAACCTTACCTTTTTATGCTAGTATCTTGGTCTTTGAATCTCGAGTTTCACTAGTGTTTAGCTAGTTTATCTCTTGCATCTTTCATTTGATTTCTAGTGTGTGTTTAGTAGCTTATTGTGTCATTTAATTGCTGATATATATTGTTACTAACTTCTTCAATTAGGAACATCAATATTAACTTGCTTGCCCATCATATTACTTGGGCTTGTATCATTGTTTTCCTTGTGTCTCGGCCAGGTACAACAACATTTGCAAGGTCTACTACTTCTTGGAAACCCTTGGCTACCTCCAAGACCTTACTCAAGCCCTTCTCCACACATAGGAACTTGACCTATAGGGGAATTCATTCATACATCACACTTTCCATCCCATTCCCCCTTAGGGTCACTAGGATCCCCCCCATGAGGTAATCACTTCACCTCTAAAGTGACGGGAACACCTATCTAAGGTGACAGTGGGTAGGTGTTCTCTTAGTTGTCGACATTTTGTTGTTTGGGTCCAGCTTTTCCCAACCTACAAATTGTGGGATAACAATGTGAAAAATGTCAAAAACGTAGAATGTTTAGCCTTCTTTATATATTATTAGTATTTCTATGTTCTAAAAAAATCCATGTAATATTGGAAAGTAGAAATATAGCTAAAGTTTATTTGATCTTTTGGTAATCCTTGGAAGCTTTAAAAAATAGAAACTTGTAAAGCTATTAAAACAAGTGAAATTAGCAGCAAAGCTGCTTATACCTGCCTCTTAGAAATATGTTAATGTAATAGTTGTAGGTGATCCAAAGTGAAAAGTTAAAATAATTATGAAACATTTAAAACTTGTAACAATCTATTACTTGTGGGTTGCCTAAAATCAAAATGGAAATCAGAGTGGCTACTCCACATGTTTAAAAGTTGAAGTAGAATGGAACAAATTTAGGTGTTAGTATCTATTGACAATGTCACAAGTGTAAATCAAAGTTTTCAAAATGTTCTTAAAATAAATAAATTGATGAATAAAAGATTTGCCATATTAGTCCTATCCATAACCCTCCAAAGTATAAATGAACTAGAACAAATGAAGTACTTTCTTGGCTTGTAAGGAGGTCAGGGGTCAAGGGTTATATCCCACCCAAGAGTATAAAGAGGTAAAGAAAACTCCCTTTAGTGGGATAAGCTTCCTTAGTCTATTTAATGTCAACCTTGGGTTAGGTGAGAAGGGGTAATGTGATGAGTAAATCCACTTGATTTCTACTTGCTTGAGGTGAGAGTACAACTATTAAGAAACACATGATACAAGCGTGGAGGTTTACAAGCCTGGATACTAGCTTTGGAGAGATAACTTACAGGGCTTACTAGAACAAGTAACCATTCCTTTCTTCCTAGAATACGATTATCCCTTTCAATTGGATAGATTATTTTAAGAAGATATTTCCATAGAGGGATAGATTATTCCAAGGGGATATTTCCTCCATAAAAGGAAGTTGATTCTCTGAGAGAATAAGAAAGTTTATTCCCTGAAGCCAATTCTCCTCACTTGATTCTCGGGACCCGAAGAAGCTAAGGTCGGGACCAAACTAGCTAAAGGGAAAGAAGGTTTGAGTTAGTGGATTAATGGTTAGAGGGTATGTTGGTTAGTGGGTAAATGGTGAGGTGCTTAGTAAAATAGTGGTTGAGGTTATTTTGGGTTATATGGGTTACGTATTAAGGGGTTTATGGTAGTAAGTTGGAGTTGGTGGATTAGTGGATCATGTTTAACTTAAATTTATGAGGATAGTATGTTTGAAGCTAGGAGTTTAATGACTTGATAATTAAATATAACAAATAGATTAAGGAGTTGGTGAGTTATTTCTACTCTTAACCATGAAACTTTATACCAACCATATAACTTTTCACTATCCAACTATGTATACTTTTCACTACTTCCTCTAGAGTTATGAGGTTACATAAGTAATTCTAAGTTGTATAGTATGGTTAAATGTTTTTGGTTTTCACATCTAATTATATTATAAACCTAATTTCTCTCTCATAAGTACATGAAGAAATTTTGATATATTAATTAACACAATTATTGAGAGGAATTTATTATTCATAATCAACATAAAGTTTACATTATAAAAAATAATTTGAAAAGTGGATTAATTTGTAGTCAATGTGCTTTGACTTTTAAATAATTTTCAATTTTTTCACTTTATTCTATAAAGTTTTCGAAAATCTCCAAAAAATTATCTATTAAATTGATTATTCTTTAAATTGAAAAATAAATTTTAAATTTTCTATATAAATTCATATTTTGTGATTGGTTGTTAACTATGATTAGACCATTTCTATGGGTGTTGTCTAGCTGTTCTACGAAATGGCTTTTTTCGTCGGAATCCAGCGATATAAATTTACACGAATCACTATTTTTTGTTCAAAATCTATTTCTGAATGCATAAGTGGATTCAACATGCTGAAAACCCCCTGGGGCACTTGGATTATACAAAAATAATCACTTAAATCTACGAATCTAACAATTTCTCACCGGATTTTGGGCAAATGTCCCTGAAAAAAATCGTCATTTCGTAGAACGTTTAGCCTACAACATTTTTATGTGGTTTTACACTTTATTGTCAATAAAATAATAATTTGAAAATTTTTAAATTTAAAAATCAAACAGTTTCAATGTGTCATTATTAGTCCCTCCCATGGGACTATAGCAATGAGTTTGCTTTTGATGTGACATTAATTTTCTTTTTACCATAAATTTGTGTATGCAATGCAATGTTTAACATAGGAAAACAAATATATATTTTTGGATATAATAAAAATATTTGTGTTTCTCATTTCTAATTGGTTGATAGAATTGAATTGTTATTTCTCTCTTCACATCTTTCAATATGTAGAATTAATTACATAATCAATGAATTTCACCAATCACCACATCTAAATATAAAAAGTTGTACTATGTATTTATTATTATGCATTATTATATTTATTATCTAATATATTATTTATTATTATATT
>ML784909.1:285690-304426 GCA_009831015.1 Picea engelmannii | reverse complement strand
TTTTTGTAAGTTAGATTTTGTATTGATTCCTTGCAAAAAGTACAAATGTCTGAGAGTTTTCTAGTTACCTGGCATTGGTGCCCTATTGGGAAACCACCTTTGCCAGGCGTCCTGAGTCAATGAGAGGAGGGAACGGTGACCATTCGGGAAACCACCGTTGTCTGAATTCCAATTCATATATAAGGTTGGCTACGTGGCCACGCAGGGCCAAATGTCAGATGCATAAAGACATGAGATCTACATTGTCGCGCAGGACCATAATCTTGGCATAAAAAAAAAGAGAAAAAAATAAAAACACAGGAAGTATCAGTAACCTGGACCCTGACGCGGCTCCTTGTAGGTCTGTGCAGCTTGTGTCTTCCCCTTCTCTCGTTCCGCCACGACGCTTCTCAGTTCTTGCATGAATGCCATCATGTTATCCACTCGGTTCCACTAGTCATTTTCTCGTGCTTGGACATCGTGCATGGTTGTTTTGATGTCTTCCAGATCCTTTTTTATGCTGCTCAGTGTGGTCAAGAGCTCATTGTCCCTGTTGGTAGAAGGAGAGGATGGAGAGGAAGGAGACAAGCGAAAATGCGGGGGGTGGAAAGAGGAGACGTCGAGGGGGTGAAGGAGGAGGTGGCGCATGGCCAATCGAATTTCCCAAGTGGTCGAACCACTCGACCCTACAGCCGTAGGGGTTCGAGAGGGGGGAGAGGCCTGTGACTGGATCCACGACTAGTTTGGAGGGAGCATAAGGTATGACTAAGCGAGTAAGAGGGGGGGACGGAACCTTCCTCGAGAGGGTGAGCATCCATGGGGGTTAACGAAGGAGGAATGTTTGAAATGCAGTGGGTGGAGATAGCGCGAGGAGTGCTCGGGGGCTCCCTTCCCAGGGCCCGATACCAAGTTGCATCCCACCTTGGCTTGCCCCTAGGTCTTGGCATATAGAGAAGGAGGGTCATCCAGCTCCAGTGTGTGGTGTGATCACCATATAGCTTCAAAACACCAAAGTGGGGAATGCACCAGAGCATTGTAGCAGAGCGGAGAAAGGAAATGTCCTCAGGGAGGTCACGAAGAAGGAAATGAGCCATCAAGCATGATAGAGGGGAATAAATCTTTGATGGCTGGAAATGAGGTGACATGGAGGGCTCGTCGTGCGCTGCAATGAAGACTTGCAGGTTCTGAGGCATGTGGGCTGCGCAGTTCTCGTGTGGGAGAAAAGGTGATGGTTGTGCATTTGCATGCCAGCAAGGGTGTGAGGGAGGACATGACGTTAAACAACCTCTTGTTGCCACGTACCTTGGCCACATGGCTCTAGACTGTGCAACGTCCATCAAATCAAGTGGGCACCCCATCTTGGGGTCGGTCTTTAGTGTGAGCCAGGTTCCTGCAAGCGATGACTGTCGGATGTGTGGGATTGGCATCAGGGGAACAGGAGAAGACCTCTTCCTCCAACTCAACACCCATGTTGGCTAACCAATCAACTGCTCGATTGGTCATTCTTCTAACATGTGATGGGAGGATTTCCCTTCAATGTTGAAGAGTGGATTTTATTCTACACAGTTCGTTCATCAGTCTCCAGCTGGGAGAAATTTTCTCCGGGTCAGCTCCATTGATGATATGCTTGAGGAGGTTTATCACGATTTGTGAGTCACCTTTTGTGATAAGAGGAAAAAACTCTTTTTCTGCTGCCACTTGCAGGCCACTGAGAAGACTCCAAATTTCTGCAGCATTGTTTGTGTTTTGTCCCATGTTACCTGCTAGGATATGGAGTATTTCTCCTTTGTCATTTCTGATAAGCACCCCATAGCCTACTGGTCCCAAATTCCCTTTGGAGGCTCCATTGAAGTTGAGTTTAAATTAGTATGTGGGTGGAGCTTCCCAGTACGTTTGGCTTATTTTAAATCTTTCATCTGCTCGAGATCGTTCATGTGTGGAGGTGAGGCACATTCTCCACTCCTTGAGAATGTGTTCTTCATTCAGAGGGGGTGTGATGTCCTGGTCCGTCCAATGTTGTAGCGTGAGGGTTTCACTGATATTTGTATGGATTATGTTCCAGACCTCCTGCCAACTCCTGGTGATTGATTTGAATATTCGTCCATTCCTTTCTTTCCAAATGTTCCAGAGGATGGAACTTGGAAGCAGCTGCCATATTCTGTTAAGGATGGGTGACTGGTAAGGCATGCTTCTCCAACCCTCAATGGTTTCCTTTAAACTAGTGTGGTTTCTATCTGACATTCTCATGATACTAACACTATGATTCCAGATGTATGAACTGTACTGACAAAGATTTAGAAGGTGATTTTTTGTTTCTTCCTCCTTGCCACATAGATGACACCAGGACGAACCAATAAAACCCCTCTTCCGAAGATTGTCCCAAGTAAGGATGTTGTTGTGCGCCACTAACCAAAGAAAGATGCTAATTTTCGGCCATGCTTTCATATCCCAAATTCTCCTCCAAACTTCCTCTCGAGGTGTGTTTTTATGTCCCGCTTTTATTTGGTAGGCTTCTGAAATGTTGAAGGCTCCTATGGTGGAATGACCCCATCTGAGTATGTCCTTGCCTTGTTGACTGGGAATTTTCCTTGCAGCTAGATGCTCCAGTAGGGGATGAAGATTAAGCTATTGGGGAATGTGCAGGTGTTCGTGAGATGTTTTCCAGGTGCACCAAGTTTCCCCTGGATCAAAAGGCTTCCAAAAGTCTATCACTTTGTGAAGTCCAGTTGCATTTGTATGGGGGATAAGGTTGTTGAGAGTCAGATCACTGTCTAAGGGTGGGAGTTGCTGCCATGAGTCACTCCAAAAGTTGGCTGAGGATCCATTCTGCAGTTCCCAAAATGAGTGGTCTATGATGAGTTCTTGGTTGTTTCTAGCAACATTCCATATTAGCAAGCCCTAGCTCTGCCCTGTCCACCTGATGAGCTCTGTTTCGGGCCAATTGGGGGTGTATTTCTTTCTCCATAGTTGCACCCATAAGTCTTGTGGTCGCTTTAGCCACCTCCACCAGATTTTGGCACTTAGGACTTTGTTGAGGATACCCAGGTCTCGAAGGCCGAGTCCTTTGTCCTTCTTTGGAGTGCAAACTTTCTACCAGCTTACCAGGGACATTTTGTGTCCCTCTTTATTACCCTGCAAAAGAAAGCTTCTTTGAAGCGTTCTCAAAGTGTTAATAATGAAAGAAGGGGCTGCCAGGGCTGAGAAGATGTAAACTGGGAGAGATTGCAGGATGGATTTGAGTAGGATGAGGCAACTAGGCAAATTGAGGGAACGAAAAGTCCATAGAGAGAGTATTTTTTTGAATTTGGAAAGTAGGGAGTCCCAGGAAGAATTTCTAAGAGGGTTGTCGATGAGGGGGATTCTGAGGTACACAGAGGGGAGGATGTTGAGGGTAAAGCCTAAGAGTTGTGTGAGGTGACATTGGATTTCCAGAGGAGTATTGAAGAAGAACACTTGGGATTTGTTTAGATTCACCTCCATTCCCGAAGCTTTGAAGAAGAGATCTATAATGGCTCTGAAGCGTAGGGATTCTTTGGTTGTGGATTGACCCATTAGAAGTATGTCATCCATGAACTGGCTGTGGGAAATGGGTGGAGATTAGGGAGAGAGTGGTCCCTAATGGCTGCTTTGATGGTGCAGCTTAGTCCTTCGGCCAGCGGGATAAAGAGAAAAGGTGAGAGTGGGTCTCCTTGTCTTATTCCCCATGAAGGAGAGAAGGGTTTTGAGGGGACTCCGTTAATAAGAATGGAGAAAAAGGCTGAGGAAGTGAGATTAACTATCCAGGAAACCCAGGCTAGATCAAAGCCAAAGGCTAGGAGGGAAGCTCTTAAGTAGCTCCAACTTAATTTGTCAAAAGATTTAGAAAGATCAAGTTTTAGGAGCATACTTGGAGTTTTTGTTGCATGAAGTGAATGGATTACTTCATGAGCTAGGATCATGTTGTCCATAATTTGTTTGCCTTCGACATATCTAGATTGTTCCGGAGAGATCAGGAAGGGAAGAATGGGCTTACGGTGGGTGGCAATAATCTTAGTGAGGAGTTTGTAAATGAAATTACAGAGGGCAATGGGCAGGAATTGCGAAGGGCTTGTTGAGTTGTTTTCCTTGGGTATGAGGGTGAGGAAAGTTGCATTGAGGGCTTGGAGGAATTTTCTGGATTTTCTAAAGTCCTCAATGATTTCCCAAACCTCTTCTCGGATGATGGGCCAACAGTAATGAAAGAAGTCTGAGGTGAAATCGTCTGGTCCGGGAGCTTTGCCTAGCTAGGTATCCTTGAGAGATTTATCAACCTCCTATTGAGTAATTGGTCTCATGAGGGCTTCGTTTTGCTCTTTGGTGACCTCCTTGGGGATGTTCTTGAGGATGGACTCTATGGCCTGCAAGCGATCTGTTGAGGGCTCCGCGAGAAGAGTTTGATAGTATGTGAGCAATTCCTTTTCCATATATTCATGTTGTTGAATTTCCTCGCCTTGCGCCGAGACTAGGTGTGTGATGAGATTAGTTTGGCGCCTTTGGATCATAGATCTATGGAAGAATTTAGTATTTTTTCCCCTTCTTTTAGCCATTGGATCCGAGATTTTTGACACTAGAGTATTTCTTCTTGCGCTCCTCTTTATGCAATTTGGTTAATTAGGAGTGTTTACTGTGTTTTGAGGTCTTCTATCATACTCTGTGATCTTATCTGTTGTTGTAGCATTTGCATTTGCTGGTTGATCTTTTCCTGCGCTTGGAATATGTCGCCAAAGGTGGATGTGTTCCAGGTTTTTAGGTGTTGCTTGAGGTTTTTTAGCCTTTGTTGGAGAAGATACATTGTGTCCCTGTATGTATGGCCACTCCCTCCCACCATGCCTTTATGTTTGTTTGGAAATCTGGGTGCTTCAACCAGAATTTCTCAAATCTAAACGATTTTCTGCCTGGAGTTCCAGTGATGTTGAGGGTTAGTAAAATTGGCCAATGATCAGATCCTGGGGCATCTATAACTCTGGCGTTCCATGCTAGGCCATCCATCATAATAGCATCTGAGACTAAGAAGCAGTCCAGTCTACAGGAGATGCATTGTACTCTCGAGCACGTATTTGACCAAGTGAACACCCCATTGTCTGTTTCAACATCTATAAGTTTTAATCGACTTATAGTGTCATTGAAATTTATGTTGTCGTTACCCCGAGAACGGTGGCCTCCCTTTTTCTCCTCCATCCCTGTAATCATATTGAAATATCCCCCAAGGATCCATCGCTGAGTGCCTAGGTGCTCTGTGATCCACTCCAGGTGTTTTAGGAAGTCTCCCTTGTCCCCTGGTTTGGGAGGGCCATATACATTTGTAATGTAGCCTTGTTTGTTCAAGATGATGAGGCAAAAGGATGCAGTAATGGTCCATTTGGAGGTAAAAAAATTATCAAGCAGTATTGTGGTTGGGTTCCATAGTATCGCAAGACCTCCAGCTGCCCCATTGGCATCAACTGCCACATGTTCAGCTTGCTTCCAGCATCGTTAAATGGTTATATTTTCCTCTGTGCCTAAACATTTCATTTCCCGTAGGATGAGAATGTTTGGTTGATCCTTCTTGATTATGTCTTTAAGCAAAACTTGTTTGATTTTTGCGTTGAGGCCCCTTATGTTCCAGGATAGTATCTTCATGAGGATGATGGGGGTTGGAGGGGAAGGAAGCTCTCCGAGATCATGTGAATTTGGCCTGAGTTAACCAAGAAGTTGCCTACGTCTTGAATGAATTGGTGTTTTGGTTTTCTGCCTCTCTTCTTCTCTTCTTTTGTGGGCTTGTGTTGTTCCTTTGAAGTATCTTTTTGTATTCCCAGGTTTGTATTGGCTCTTGCTGAGCCTCCTACCGAGGTATTGATAAAGACCTCGTGTACCTTGCGAAGTTGGTCTTGTGGAATGGTGTATAGTTTTTGTTGGCAATATGCTTGGTCTAGGTGTTCCATGTCAATACCTGCCAATTCCTGATCCTCTAAATCTGTATCCAGATCTCCTATTTCCAGGCCGAGCGTATTTGGAAGACTGGGCGTTAGGGTTGCATGTTGAGAGGGAGGGTGGGTTGGGGGATCAGGCATAGCAGAGGTTTGACCGACTGCAGGAGTTGTCAAAGGGTTAGTGGAAGGGGAGGGGTATCCGATGTGGATTGTAGGGCTTCAAAGGAGTTCTTGGTGGGGGGTCCAGGGGAGGCCTGGGGGGGTGTCCTCTTGGCTTGATGTTTTTTGCGGCCCGTGACTTGAGTGAAGCCTTCCTTGTTCTTGTTAGAGTCTTCCTGGGTTGGCTTGGGTGGGTTATTTATAGGGAAATCGCGAAAAATATGTCCATGCTCATGGAATTTGCGACAACGAAAGGGGATGTGCTCATAGTCTAGGGTTTGTGACCATTCCTCGTCCTGATAATCTAGTGTAATGGCTCCATGAAGTGGTTTAGAGATGTTTAAATAGACACAAATGTGGGCATAGGCAGTGTACCTTCTTTGCTTGGTTGCTTCTGAGGCTTTGACGTAGCTGCCGATGGTGTTCCCTATGCTTGCGAGAATCTCTTCCAACCAGAATTCCTGTGGGAGCGAGTACAACCTTAGCCAGACAGGGGCATGGGTGAAGTCTTCCTTCTCTGGGCTAAATCTTTCCGTCCAAAATCTGAGGAAAAGGCCTGTCGAGTTGTAGAAGTATGACCCTCCCTCGAAGATTCGATTTCTGTCCTCCAAGTTATGCAGAATGATTGTGAAGAAGCCTTTTGATCCTAGTTGGAGATCGTAATGTCCTTTTGGTTTCCACCAGTGTTGTATCCATTTGACCAGGTCTTTTTCAGAAGGTCATAAACCCAGGAATTTGCCTATGAGGGAAAAATCTCTCATGTATTGTTTTTGATCTTCGATTCTTGGAGAGCTGATGGTGTACTTTGGAGTTGTCGTCGTTTGTGGAATGCATTTGCTAGGTTCCCAGGTGCGTTTCATTTTTGGCTGACTGGTTTCCGGATCAATATCCATCGGTTTTTCCTTTGGCATTTCGTCCTCCCAGATTAGTTCTTGCATGCCCTCCGAGAGTTCAAATGTTGGGCGCTTGAAGTGAGAGGAGTCGTGCTCCTTTCCTGTGGCGGAGCTGTAGGAGGGGGCGATGACCGCCCCTCCCTCGACCTCCATGGCCGCAGTGTGGAAGAGATGGTTGTAGTGGAAGGTTCATATTATGATAGAAAACCCTAGCGCCATAAATCCAGATTGCGGAATTTACTTTCGTTGTCTTTCTGACGGTATAGTTATCAGTGTTAATTTTTTTCATTTAAAATATTTACAAATTGATTTATTTCAAGACTATGAAACTATCCTCTAGTTAACATATTGTTCATGTTTCACAGTAATCATCATCATCAATAATTATAGGGTGTCAGCTATCATCTCCATTTCCAAATCTACTTGGCAGGACTAAGTTTCCATGCAACCCTTGTTAATTATGGCATCAATGCTTATTTGTACACATGTCACATGTATCCATGTCACTTGTATTAATTATAGTTTGAAATATACTAAAATAATCAATAGAAGTGACATGAACAGATGTGACATGTGTACAAATAAACATTCATGCCATAATTAATAAGGACACATGGAAAACTATTTGATTTTTTTAATTTTTTAATTTTTTAATTTTTTAATTTTTTAATTTTTTTTTTTTAAATTGACAATAAGTAAGTGTAAAACCACATAAAAATTGTCTAATCATAGTTAACAACCAATCAAAAAATATGAATTTATATTTAGAAAATTTAAATTTTATTTTTCAATTTAAAGAATAATCAATTTAATAGATAAATTTTTGGAGACTTTAGAAAACTTTATGGTAGAAAGTGAAAAAAATTGCAAATTATTTAAAAATCAAAGCAAATTGACTACAAAGAAATTACAATATAGTATGTCTTTGCGGGTATAATAAAATTTGATATATTGTCATCAACAATTCAATCAGTAATGGTTGAGTATGGTGGACTATACAAATATAGCATTAAATAAACTATTAACCTTGACAAATCATGGTCAACCATAGTTGAGAATTATGAATATTGAATCCTCTAGTAATATTTGAAGAATTTATATAAAAGAACTTGAACAAACAAAAACTTGTAAAGTCATAAAAGACAATGATAAGCCATGATCAATGATTCAACAAATAATAGTATAACATTAAATAAACTATTAACCTCAACAAACCATGGTCAATGTAGCATCCCCATTTTTAACCTTGGGATCAACAATATGTAATGTAAATATGATGAATGGTTACAAGCTCGAATATGTAATATATAAACATTGTATATAATGATAATAAAATAAAATGTCTGGGGTGGCAGGAGCGGGTAGGGTTATCGTTTCCCTATGAGGAAATCAAGAGCTCACTTTTTCATGGAGTTTAGGCAAGGCAACAAATAACTAAGTGGAAGCATATGCTCTCCTTCAAGGTATTCTCTTATCCAAGCAACATGAGTTCAATTCTTTAATCATACTTGGAGATTCGAAGGTGGTAATCAATCATGTATGTAAGCATTCTCTCCTGCAAGGCATAAAACTCTAGAATATATTCATAAGGGTTCACAAAGAATTGGAAGCTTTGATGTCTTTTCTCTCCTTCATGTACTCGGAACCGATAATAACATAGCAGACTCTTAAGCTAACTTAGTTATCCATGATCGAATTTGAGGTTTTTGCTTTAATGGAATTCTCTCTTTTCACCCCATCCCTTAGTCCTCCATGTATACATTTAACTCTTAGTGAATAGGCCCTTAAAGGCTCCCTATCCAATACATAAACACACTCGTTAGTCATGCCACATATGGGAATATGGATTTGACTTGTGTCAGAGTACATGTCAATAGACATGGCTTCTAGATCCCTCCCACTTCATGAATATATCTATCTTCTCATATATTTAAGCGTGTGGTCTTGTTATCTCTCTTGGTTAGTACTTCCTACCACAGATCAGAATGATACCTCATTCATGGATTAAGCTCTTCATATAATTTCTATGGCATCATCCTGTGCCATCCCAGCCATATCCACCTTCAGTAATCACGCTCCATCCATACTGAATTGGATCTTCAGATTACATGAAAGGACATTACAGTTAATAGCTCCAAATTTGGGCATCCAACAGTCTTGGTTGTGGCGGCCACTCGCACATAAAATGGGGAGAATTAGGATGGCTTGAGATATAGCGAGAGGTGCCACAATTAATTTGTCTCGACAGTTTATGAGACTCAAACTTCCGCAATTGTGTGCTCTCTTATTTTAAAATTATAGTGTTCAAACTTCCGCAATTGTGTGCTCTCTTATTTCAAAATTATAGTGTTGGAACTCGAGGCGGCTTTGAATTACAAATCCCGGAAATGGAAAATCGCAGAGCAGGACATGGGCGTTGGAGACGAGAAGTGCAGGAAGAAGACTATGTTGCATTCAAGGAGCATATGTGGATTCCTAGCCCCATATCTAGGTGGATGTTGATTTTTGGACTATCAAATTTATGGTTGGGTGGAACGTTCATCCTCTGTAGTTGGTTTCACCTCTAGTTTAATATATAAGTGTATATATTTATTATATTTTTTTAATCATGGGTTTCATTTGATGTACATATACTCTGTTCTAGGATGAATTATATGGTGTTGTGTACATGTTTAGTTGGATGCATTTGTAGTGTTGCTAGATGCATGTTAAATGCTCAATGCATTCCATTAAATTGTGGAGATTCATTGATGTGTGCTTACTTTGAGTTTTAAGTATTCATATGCTTTTGTGTGAATGTTGATTTCATTGAATTTATGTTTTAAAACCACTATTAGTTGCATGGATGTTTTTAGCATGCATACATTTTATTTAATTGGTATCGGGAAATTTTAAATTGTTGGGTTTAGTAGTGAGCGAAACTAGAGTCAACAATAATTAGTTGATTATAGTTACCATCAATTTAATAACACATATTATACTATTAATCTCGATAACCATGGTAGTTGATTATCAATTGGGTCTAACTTGAGCAATTGAGAAGACGATTGTTATCCTCCACAATCGGCTTCAAATGTCATTAGTGACATGTTCACTCTTTGTGAGTCAATTGTGGTTGAGGGTCTTCATGATCCATGAGGAATATCTCACACTTACCTATGGGTCAGAGGGTGGGGTGTGTTGTTACATGTAAAAGCAAACCATGCTAGTTGGTTGGCCACAATCAACTTAATAAGAGGGATGGACCCATAATCAACGTTAAAGTTTGAGCATATTGATTTGCATATTACTTTCTCTCTACTTATACACATATTATAGGACATAAGAAAACTAGTTTATAACAAAAATAATGCAGTTGATCATACTTATGACTTTGAGTACCGTGACTCTTTTCTTGTTACAATTTAATTGCTTAGCTTAGGGAGGTGTACATACCCTACTCCCTCCAAATTCAAACATGTAACCTCCAAGGAAGAAACACGTATTCTTAACAATTAGATCCACTCAATATATATTATTTAATAATATTTAATATTTAATATTTAATATAGTATTTTTTTTTGAATTTGAATAAATGTTTTTCATAATTCCACAATGTTTTTTCCTAAGTGGTGAGTAAGACTTCACATATATTAAAAATTAAATGTTATATGCTTCATCATCATCATCATTATTATTATTATTATATGAAATTAGTTTCGGGAAGGATTATAGTTAGAAAGTGCTCAAGTTAGACACTTGAATGATGCATGAGTTTAGTTTTGAAATATGTCAAGTTTTATTAGTTATATATGTATATCTTCATCTTTCATTTTTATTTTCCACTTCTTCACCACCCACTCTCTTGGGGCATTGGAGATTTGTGTAGACCAAACACACATCTTCACCCTATTAGAGGTGAAAATGTGCATGTGTTGCATAAATGCACACCTTCATCCTTTAGGAAGGTGCCTAAATGTACCCCTTCACCCCACAGCCCACCCTCGGGTGGTGAAAAAGTTTTAGTTTTTGAAAAGTTGAATTGTAATTTGATGGATTCATTACCTTCATCTCATTCTACTAATTCCATAGTATACTAAGTGTATTTTCATGCATTTAACTTAATTGAATTTTTTTTTTTGCATATAGTAGTTTTTCTTGGGAATTATTTTTAATATAACTCCATATTTTATCATAATAATAAGAATTTCATTTAAGTTCACAATTAAGCTAGACACCAAATTGGTATATGAGATATCCTTGTTTGCGGGACAAGAGACCCCCTTTGCAATCAAATCCATCAAAGTGAATATGTTGGTATGTTGTGATAAATCTAGAAGAGTAGATGACCTATGGGATAGAGGTACACGTCAGTGGGCTTTGGATGCCTCGACCCTTGCTAAGTCACAAGTGATTGGTATATACTGCTTGTGAGTTGTTGGATATACACTTGGATTACAGTGGAAACGAGTAGGTTTGATCTCAATCCTAGCCTAGATCAAACCTACCAGTTATTGATTCCCATGATTTAAAAAAAAAAATCTTAGAATGAAACACATATCCTTAACCATTAAACTCACTCAAAATGTGTGTGTGTGTGTGTATAACTTTGATGTTTAATAAATTTGTAACATGTGAATCGATTAAGTTTAATTTATTATTTTTGTGGATTTAGTGTTTCAAACAAATTTTGACTAACAAACACTAAACCTCTATCACATATTTTAAAGGAAACATTAAAACTATTGAAATTTGTAAAATGTTGAAGAGGATTGACATGGTTAAATGAATGTAAATGCATTGTTCAAGTTGGTGAGATGCATATCACACTACATTATTTCCTGACGTAGGGATTGATGATGCGCTTGTTCTTAACATACTTATGACCTGGTAACATGTGATCAACTCCACCTACAATAGTCTCTCCAAGGTATGTTTTAGGACAATCATCATATGAGTCATGAACAAAAGTACATTTTTTAAATTGATAGTAAATCATTTCAAATAATTTGGTGACCTATTGATTTTTTTTTACCTAATTAGTCTTTCTAACTCATCTCATATTGTTGTGAGTAGACTAAGCCTAGAAATGATGTGTGCCCAACTTCTATATAGATACCTCGCTTCCTAATAATAATAGACTTGTATGCAAACACTCTAACTCTAACCCTAACCCTAATGGCTATTGGGACATGTTAAACATTGAGTCATGAGGATTAACTCTTATTATATTTAATTGGTTGTTCCATAGTTGCACATAATAGAGGAATGTGATATCATAATATAATATGGGAGTGTGATGTCATAAGTGCTTTATTGTATAGGGGAACGGGAGGGAATGGAGGTTTTGAAACCTGCAACCATCTACAATGGCAAATGGGGGGCCCAGAAACCTGCAACAACATTCAGTAGTGGATGGGGGTCCCATAAACTTGCAACAACATTCAGTGGCGGATGGGGGGCTCAGTAGGAACCTGGTTTCAACTTTGCGGAATTAGTTGACGCTAGATAACACTAGAAGATGATCTTCTTGTCTATTTTTCTTCGTTTAGGGGATTTTTTAGTTAGTCTTAGGACTTTTTAACGCTCTTCAAAAGTTACATTAGCATTGTTCGTTCTTTGCTTACATGTCCTTTCAGTCAGCAATACAGTGGTTACGATTTTATTACGAGTGTTGAGACTTAACTTCTAGTCAGATCTTGAGTCCTGTCGTCTCGTGTGTGAGGGGGTAGTGGAGATTAGGTGGCAGAGACTCTTAGCTTTAGAGAAGCTTATGTATGGAAGTCGAGGTCAACGCGCTAATGGGTGTGGTTGACAAAGCTCTCTGGAACAAATTCGTCTTATTCACCTCGGCTGATGTGCTCAGAGTAAGTAATGGTCATAAATCCTCAGAGTTGGCGTACACAACTCATTTTCCCATTCCTCCTCTGGCGCAAAAGGCTGAGTCTGTTCTTGTTTTGCTACATTCTGCAGAGAGGTTACCAGGAGGTCCACCTCTTCGACAGAGAGCAGACTTGATTTTTGTTGGTGGTCGGGAAGGATTAGGGAGGTCCGCTGGCAATAAAAAACTAGGAGGTGAAGAGCATTAACCACAGGGTGGAGGAGGCCATTATTTAAAACCGTGGTCCCCAAATCAATAAAAGCATAAGATGGTTTTGGGAGCAGATATTGGGTTAGAGGAAACCATTAACCTGGTGCTTTGTGCATTGGTGGGACGTATTTCCTATCGCTCCTTGTTGAGAACTTCATCATCAGCTTAGGTACAGTCCACTTGGGCTCCACTTATGGGGTATGTCCCATAAGTCACTTTTTTTTCAAGGGGTTGGTTCGAGTTCCGCTTCAAATGCCCAAAAGATACTCTCCTTGTCTTGGACAAGCTCTAGATAATAGATGGTGGTAGTCTGATGTTAAAGCATTGGAGGGTTAGCTTTGAACCAACAAATGATTATTTTTAGTTTCACCACATTTGGGTTCTATTACCTAGTTTACCCTTACAACTTTGGAACGTGAAGGCTCTGGAAGCCATAGGTAATGTGCTCGATCACTTTATAAAAGTTTATGAACAATCACTAGTTGCACCTAATAAAACAATGGGTAAGGTTTTAGTTGAAATCAATTTATACTCTGGTTTATTGGAGTCCTTAGAGATAGTTTGGCGGGGGCACACCATGAGTCAAAAACTGGACTACCTCGGTATCCCATTTAGGTGCTCTATTTACCGAAGGACCGGCCATCTGATAAGGGAATGTGAGGGAATAGTGGAGGAGGAGGAGGAGGAAAACTCTATGCTTAGAAAGTCGACAAGAGATGATTCTCCAGGGGTGGACTCCTTTGAAATAGGAGTTGATATATCTGCAGCAAAGAGGGATAAATTGCCTAAAACATTGGACATAGTTACAGGTGAGTTAAAATCTTTCTGTCCATCTCTCTTTTTTTCATTATCGTCTTGGGAATGTGATTCATTGGATTCCTCTACTACATTAGAAGAAGGAATTTCGCAGGTGTCCTCTGTTGAAAAAGTGTCAGTTCGAGAGGGTTTTAATTTTTTGAAGACAGACTTTACAGTTCTTGATGGGGGGGGATCTAATTAATACACACTCTATGATTTTGGAACCTCAGGGAGAAATGGGTTCTCCCTATGAGTTGGTGGGGGGTTGTTCCATTCCTTCTGGTACCTTTCCTAGTGTGGTTGAGGAACCATGGGGAGTCGAGGGCGTGTCCAGTGACCCTCAGGGGGACAGTAGTTTTCTACCGGGCTTTAGGGAATCAGAACTCGGACAAATCTCCCTTGGAATTGTTATGGATTCTATGGTTCCATCTTACAGAGAAACTCTTTCTCCAATTCCTATTCCAACATACCAAGGGAGGAATGTAGTCTGAAGATTAGAGCCTAATGGATAAATAGGTCTTTTAGAGAATCCCAGGGAGGGTTTAGGAAGGAATTTATTTGGTCGAAAGGCTTTGGTTTTGAGATTTCCCCTATTAAAACTCAGAGTGCGCGCAAAAAAGTAGTATCCCTACCTTCAACTTCTGATTTGCATCTTTCCAATATCAATGATAATGGGGCACTTAGAGGCATGAAATACCTAGCCAGGGATAAATCATGATATTTATCTCCTTAAATATCATAGGGGTGGGGAGGACCCTAAAATCTGACTCCATGCACAGACTATTGTACATGACTAATCCTAATATTATCTTTCTGCAAGAAACATTGGTGGATGAAAAAAAGGCTAGAATTTTAATGAATTTTTTACGACCTACTTAGTTAGCCTGTGTTCTAAGCTCGGTTGGAAAGTATGGGGGACTTTTGGTGACTTGGGATCCAAATAAATTTGTTCTAGAACCTTACCTTAGTTGTGGTGGAATTTTCTTGACAGGTACTCGTTTGGAGAATAAAAAGTCGCTCTCACTTTTAAATGTTTATGAACCTTACTCATGCAGAAAATCATTTTGTGACAAGGTGGCTTTTCGAGGTATGATAACTCATAAAAATATGATAGTAACAGGGGATTTAAACTTTACAGTTAGTGTTGGTGAGGTTTGAAGAGCTTCCGCACAACTAGACCAGTTGGTAGGGTATTTCAAAGAATTTTTTCAGGATAATCGGCTTGTGGATATAATATTGTATGCATTAGTTCCAACTTGGCGGAATGGAATATATGGAGTTGAGTTTATCTCTAAGAGATTGGATTGGGTTTATATGTTAGAATATCTCATAAACATTGTTGGCAGATACAGGTCCTGAGTCACCTATCCTTTTCTATCGGATCATGCTCCTATCCTCTTGCAACTTGAAAATAATTTACATCCTACAACCTACCCTTTCAAATTAAATTTGATATGGTTGAAAGAAGAAGAGTTTTCTACTATAGTGAAAGAAGTCTGGAATGATCAACATTTTGTTTTAGAGTCAAGGGTGCAGCGAAGATTAGTATGGAAATTGAAACTTTTAAAACAACGCATAAAATCTTGGACAAAAAAGAAAAGAAATCAGAAACTTATAAGATTAGAAAAGATGGAGGAGGAACTATAGGTCTCTTATCGGGAGTCTAAGGGGGGTTGAGGAGTCGAGCAACAGACCACCACATAAATATTTTAGAGGAGGAGCGAAATAAACTATTTCTAGTAGAAGAAGAACTTTGGAGACAGTGGAGCAGAGCCATTTGGATAAAAAGTGGAGATCAAAATACAAAATTTTTCCATCACTTTGCAAGTTTTAGAAGGAACAGTAAACATATCTAGGAAGTTCTGGATGAGAACAGGCAGGTTCATTTCAGACAAGTGGCTCTCAAAAAAGAGGCAACCTGACATTATACATTTTTTTTAGGAGGATGATCAAACTAATATTGTTGATCAAGTCTACACAGCTTGACTTTTTCCACAGTTAGTAAATGAGTAGGACTCTTTGCTTCTTGAAAGACCCTGTACAAAGATAGAATTATGGGAAGTACTCAATTTTTTTGCAAAGGACAAAAGTTTGGGACCTGATGGTTGGACAGTTGAGTTCTTCATTCACTATTTTGACTTGGTAGGGGATGAATTGTTGGAAGTGGTGGAGGATTCCAGGAAAAGAGGAGAGGCGGTAAGATCTATAAATTCGACTTTTATAGCTCTAATCCCAAAAGTTAATAAGCCTTCTTCATTTGGTGACTTTATACCTATAGCTTTTTGTAATCTGTATTATAAACTTATAGCAAAAAATATTGCAAATAGGTTAAAACCTATTCTTTATCGGACATTGTCGGGAGAACAATTGGGGTTTTTAAAAGGTAGACAGATTATGGATGCCATTGGCATGGCCCAAGAATGTTTGCATAGTATAAAGATGAAAAATTTGAAGGCATTAATCTTGAAGCTTGACCTTAAGAAAGCTTACAACTGTATTAATTGGGACTTTTTAAGATTGACGCTTTTACAAAAAGGCTTTGGCCTTACAACTACCAATTGGATTATGAGATGTGTGATCAGTGCTTCATATGCAGTTATAATAAATGGGGAGACTGCTCCTTTTTTCCAAAGTGGTAGAGGATTGAGACAAGGATGCCCTTTATCTCTACTACTGTTTATTTTAGTAATGGAAGGACTTAGTCTTCTACTAAAGAAAGCGCAGGGCGAAGGGAAGTTGTCGGGTGTGAAAGTCTCCATGATAGTTAATATTCTTCATCTATTTTTTGTGGACGATGTCCTTATCTTGACAAAGGCCTTGTTACAGGAATGGAAGGAGATAGATGGCCTTCTAAAAATATTTTGTAGAGTGTCGAGTTTGAAGGTAAACATGTCAAAGACAAACTTTCTTCATTATGGAATAGAAGGGGAGATATTAGAAAAGTTTAAAGAAGACTATCCTTACAACTTTGTTGATCTCTCAAAAGGTTTCATATATCTTGGTTACTTTCTTAAAGCCGAAAAATACAAGGCTGAAGATTGGAGATGGTTATTAGAAAAAATTTAAAAAAGGATCAGACATTGGTGCAACAGATGGTTATCTCTTGGTGGGCGCTTCATTCTTAGCAAAACAGTTCCTGAAATTCAACCTGTATATTGGATGGCACTGGAAGCTATACCAATAATTGTACTCAACAAGATCAAAAAATTAATTTTCAACTTTCTTTGGTCAGGCTGTAGTGAAAAACAACATTACATCTTTGTAGTTGGGAACTTATTACCAAACCTAAGATATTTGGCGGTTGGGGTTTAAGGAATATTTTTCTATTTAATAGAGTGTTGGCATCTAACACTCTGTGGCGAGTATTTTTTATGAAGGATGGTATCTGGCATAGGGTAATAAAAGACAAATATCTTCTTTATTGCTCAATCTCTACTTGGTTCAGAACGACTTATGCTTCTCAGACTTGGAAAAATCTATTAAAGTCATTACATATTATTACACATTGGTTGAGTTGGAGTCCTGGGTCTGGATAGTTGGTTATAATAGGCAAAGATTTGATTCTGGGAATGGGGAATTCCCCTTACTCTCTCGAGATCTCTTAATTGTTTTAAAGCACAAAAACATAAGATATCTCTATCATGCTAGAGGTATTATCAGGCCAGGTATTATATGTGCACAATGGAAAGATAGTGTTGAGCTCTGTCTCATGGGAGAATTGGTAAAGGAGTGGGATTTCTATTGTAGGGATTTAATTGGGGGTACATCTACAAAACAAAGTTGATGAGCTTATTTGGACTGGGGGAGATAAGTCATGTATTCTATCAGTCAAAAATGTATATTGTGCCATAGCTTTAAAAATTTGGCAACAGCCTATTGGAGGTTGGAGGAGAAACCTGTGGACTTGGGATATTGCTCTAAAAATAAAAAAATTCACTTGGTTATCTGTGGAAAACAAAATTCTCACATGGGATAATTTGCAACGTAAAGGTTGGGAAGGACCTAGTATATGCCCTTTATGTTCAAAGGAACCAGAGACAGTTATGCATATGTTGGTCAATTGTAACTTCATTCAACAAGTCTGGCATAGGATTATAAGAGGGATAAATATAAAGAATGCTTGGGAAGGAAACACTTTATTTTCTTGTTATGATAGTTGGGGAAAAAAGGAGTTGAAGTACATTACTCTACCCTCCCTTATTAGTTGGAATGTATGGTTGGAACGTAATAAAACAACTTTTGAAAATGGGAATCCTTCTATCTGTTTAGTTGTGTACAAGTCTCTTGGGAAAACTAAAAGACTTGTAGAATCTCATAAAGTGGTCTTTCCCAGAACTATTCAGCCATCTCTCCAAGAATTGACTTCAGTGCACTGGTTTGATGGAGCGACACATTCAAATGGACTACAGAGTGGGGCAGGGGGATTGATAAGGATCAATGATAAAAAAAATTGTAAATGGACTTTCAATTGTGGCCAACAATAGGGAAGAATTACTAGGTGTTTGGGCTACTCTTATTTTGGCAGCTCGGTTGAATATTGATGCATTACAGGGCTTCGAAGACTCTAAAATAATTATTGACTAGTTGAATTTCATAGGGAATTTGCAGGATTTGTAAATGTACTTTCAATTGTGGCCCAGACACCAACATTAGGGCAGGATTACAAGGTGTTTGGTCTACTCTTATTCTGGCAGCTCAGTTGAATATTGATGCATTACAGGTCTTTAAAGACTCTAAAATAATTATTAACTGGTTGAATTTCAGAGGGAATTTGCAGGTAATCTCCTTAGTTGGCTGGAAGGACAGAATTAGAGAACTCAACAAATATTTCAGTACAATCAGCTTCTCACATATTTATCGGGAACATAATAAGGAGGCAGATATACTATCCAAGAAGGCTATCCAGATGC
>ML784909.1:257643-285233 GCA_009831015.1 Picea engelmannii | reverse complement strand
ATATTTCTAAAAGTTTATAAATGTATAAAGTTGTGCAAAGGTTGTGTATAGTTGTAAAGGTAAGGTTATATCATCGTCATCATCGTCATTATTTATCTTGTATCAACCATAACAACTAACCACTTATTTCTAAATTGATAGGAGGCACAATATGCACACCTCCATAAACTTTAGTAGGCAAATCACTCTAATGGGTCCCTTATCCCACAAGTATTTATCAAATGATCATCATTTACATCACCATTAACATTGTATACAAAAATAAATACTACTTGTTCCAAAATTAACTTTGCAATTCCAAAATTAACTTTGCAATAACTTTAGTTATAATGTAAAATGATTTGGGGAGCATATGATCCTCTAAAGTATATATACTTATTTTTGTTAAAGTAAAGTGCAAAATGTTCCATTTTAAATATTTTGAAATTGTTTATAATTAATTAAAATTAACACATTTAAATCTTTGTTAAATATTAGTTATATTCCTTAGTTTATTTCCTAATAAAATTTAATTATTAATTTTAATAATTATGTAATAACATTAAAATAATTCTAAAATTACAATTAAATCAAACTCAGGGTTCAAGTCTTCACTACATAAGTCTTTTGAATACTTATATACTAATTCTATAAAGCTACATCTACAATCAAGCCCATGCCCATATCTATTATATTAATTTGACACATAATACCGCTTGGCATTCTAGTTTTAAAATCAATTGAATGTTGGCCTCTATATCATAGTTTGAATGTTGACCTCTATATGATAGAGGTATAACAAAGTTTTATTTTTAGAATGAGAAAGTCAAGTTGGCTCATCCTCATAGTATATTCGCCAAGAATTTCTGCACAGTTTTGCATGCTCAAGTGGGATGGCTAACATTCATACTATAGTCATCAAAAATATATTGAGAGGGAAAAGAGTTAAGTTTCAATATGTTACATTTTCATATTAAAATTTTCATAATAATAATTAAAATAAATGAGTTTCTATTAATTAAAGCATGTTATCAATTATTTATGAAAATAATAAATATATGTACAATCCATTATTACAAGAATTATTTGGAATTGGATTATAATAATTTATGTTGATTTGGCTCGTAAAAATAATTTGGTTGTAGGATTACATGTAAATGATATTATAAGTTTTGTATTTTATTTTTATGTTTGATTACAATAATATGCAATTTTCAACGCTCAAAAGGGTTGGATTCAATGGTGGAAAGTGAGGAGTTTTTCACAATTGAGCAAGGTTCAATTTTCATGAGGGCTTTATCTAGAGCCATGGGGACACCTTGAGGTAGTGGTCGAACGTGTGGTTGCACCCAGAGATACCATATTAAATGGTATCGTGACCTGTGCACATATAAGTGGATCAAAGCCCACTCCCATGTCCTTCATATTTAAGTCCCCGAGGTGTAGGACAGTCGGTGACGGAGTGTGTTGTTAAGCCACTCTGTGTTGAAAAGTCACCGGTTTGAAACCTGCGGGGACAAGAAATCCAACCATGTTAAGGGTTGGTGTGGCTCAGGCCGGGTGCGATCCCCGGGTGATTTTGACGACTTAAATGCCCCTGAGTCGCAGTTTCTCAAGCCAAAGGTTAATCCCGATGCCAAGAAGGTCCGAACCAATTAACAAACAAAAAAAATATATGCAATTTTCAACTAATCTTAGATTATTGATCTTTCCTTTAGTGATGAAGAAAATACCTTGTATTTTGCATTTGTAATTTTGTTTCTTTCAAATAAAATTGCTTGATTTTGAAAAAGGAAAAGAATAATTTGGGCCGATACAAAACTATAGCTAGGTGTAAATTGATTTTTGATTTGTTAAATTTTAAATTGATTTTTAAATTGTTGAAATTAAAAGCTTGAATCCCTCCTTGTGTTAGTTTATCTATTTTTGGATAATTCACCACTTAACCACCTTTTTTTTTTCCATGTAAAAAATTCACTCGAATTTATATTAAGTATAAATTCCTTTACATACTAAAGCTACATCTGTAGCGAATCGAGATCCAGACAAAACAATAAATCGATTCCCATACAAATAAAACACTGACTCCCCTGTCAATTAACCACTTAACCACCTTACCAATGAATACTCTTTAGAAATAATTTTAAAGATAAAAATTTATCTTAAAATATAAAAATTTTAACTAATTTTATTACTTTTAATAAATAAATTGTAAAATATTATATATAAAATAAGTCTTAGATGTTAGATGGATAAACATTAAGAGGACCCACAAAATAAGATTCACTTAAATTCAAAAAAGTCTTGTATATCAATAAGTCATGCTCAAGAGTGGGTAAGAAAGAAAAAAAAATTAAATGTTAGATCAAGATTATGCAATTTATTAAACTTTTCATGGCATACACTTATTTGGTGTCTATTTTATGTGAATAAGGTGATCTCATTCTTAATTTAATGTGTAACTTTCCAAAAGGTATCTAATTTTTTTGATAGAGTTAGTGTAAAAACCATGAATGTGCTACATGTAAGATTTTTAATGATTTAATTTTAAAAAGATTTAATTCAAATTTTTATAGAGTGATTGATTTTGATAGGTTTTGTTCTACACGGTGATTTAGGTTTGAAACTCATTGTTATTGGTAGGAGACACCGAAAAATTTAGTCATACTAAAGGTTGGTGTGACCTAGGATGAGTGTGATTCTCGGGTGATTTTAACAGTTGAGATGTCCTTAGGTTGCGGTTTCTTAGCCATTGGCTAATTAAATCATGAACATGCAAACAAAAAATATATTAAAAAAATTTAATATATATTGAATAAATTAAATCAGTTTAAGTGAATGTTAATATGATACCTTATCTTTTATAAATTTGAATGATTAAATGTTCTTTGGGACGTTGGCTAATGACAATTCCGAACAGTTGTTGTGACAATAACATGCAAACATACTATATCAACAATATAATCAATAACCACATTTACCCTCAACTACTAACACACTTTTAACAAAATATTTACAAAACTAATTTCATTTATCAATATCTTAAAATAGACATACTCACTACCGACCTTCCCGCCTAAAACACTTAAAATATGCCTTTTTCCGTACTTTCTTACGCATATTAGAAAATCCGCGTGAAATCACAACATAAAATCTAAACAATTAAAAAGTGTGGGGCCCACTCTCTCATTTTCTATCACGTGGGAATAGTTGACGTCAACATGACGCGTGGCAATCGAGCACCGACTACCAGACTGTTGACTGTAAATCACAGACCGTTTCGTCTACAAAATCTAAACGTATCCACACGCTCTCCACCGACTGATTAGAATATAATAGTCCGAGCTTTTATTATTAGTATTGAGAACGTCAGGTCGCTGGTTCAAATCCCCAAACACGAATTCCGGAGCTACGCGACTCGGCCAGGCCTTTTCGTTTCGTTTTCAGTTATCTCTATTAATTTTTTTTATGTCTTCAACCACTTGCATTTTTCTCATGGACTTTAACATGAATTCCTTTACAAGATTTGATTTTAGTGAGATCTAGGGGTTTTGAAAATGTGAAGCAAGCATATTTCATGGGACCGTAGTCTTCGTGAAGAGAGTGCTCACCGCCCTATGCACCAAGTATAAAGTACATGTTGCATATGACAATTGAGAGATAGAGATTGATTATGATGCATTACCCACATCAAAAGCCTTGCTAACCTATATGTTGATTGTGAAATACAAGTCTCTCGATTGATGTGATATCATCTCCTCTCGTTTGAGTGAACTACTTGTTATCTATATAACATCTATTATTGTGAAGGAATTATAATTTGCATATGCTATCATAGGAAATGACAAGAGGAGAATGGGTAGACTTGTAAGGGATACATGTTACTACCAAGCAAACATATCTATAAAGGTTAAGAAAAAATCAAATGAAAGTTGGCATGGGCTACCATGCAACTAAAATGCCCCACATTAGATAGTTTTTTCCAATAATTTATTTGCTAGAACTCAAAATCTACAATTTCGTCACAAAAAAAATGGCAATCTCATCCATTTCGAGGTGTGATATACAGTTCTCTGAATACACTTAGAATGTCAAAGTTGCAATTTGGGGAATGGATTGTTCATATTACAAACTTTTTTACTTGTTGGATTCTAACAAGGATGCGACATTTTAGTAGCTAGTGTTTAGAGGACATTGTGAAAGTTCAAAACTTGTACTACGTTTTTAGTATGATAAGTACTTACAAATTACAAAGAGTTAGTTTTAAGGTGGTGGGATGTATCTCGTTGGGTCCAAAGTAATTTGAAATCACTTTAGATCCAACAATCTACACTCCACTAATAACAACATCAAATGCATTATTATTGTGTAACTTGAGATCCAACGATGCAATATCCACTAGTAGAGCCCCAGTTGTAATTATGAATTGTAAACATGTTTGTTAGGCTGGTGAGCCGAGTTATAATAAGCTAGGAGGCTTATGTGATGATTAGGCCAAGAGCTTAGGATGCTAAGGCCAAAAGCCTGTTTTGTATATGTAATTATGCAAAATCATTAATAAAAATATAAACATCATTGTGTGTAGACCGACCACAAAGAAAGAGTGATGGGGGACTAAACTCCAATAGATAGGGTAAGGGAGGGGGCTAAGTGTCTAGGCCTAATAGTTTGGATGCGTGGATGCGAGATCCTCCGAAGCTCCAAAGTCCTAAAGATCCGAAGTCTTGGAACTCAGACGCCTAAGGTTCCGTAGTAAGTGTCAGACGTCGAATGTTGGGTAGACGTGGACCCTTGATCTTCCCTACTTCACGAGTTCAGTAACTCGAAACTCCGAGAGATTGTTGTGTTGTGCTTTGAAAACTTCTGAAGCCAAAGTCCCGAGTAAGCACCTATTGATCTAGCGCTTTATCACAGCCCATGGTCGTGTGGGTCGGGGGCTGAGAGAACGGGGGCTAGTGCCCGGAAACCGTGTTAAAGAAGGGAAAAGGGTTAGGAAGGAAGCAAGTGGGTTTCGTCTGGTTCGAACCCACATCAAAAGAATACTGAATACCTGGGAACTTTATGATAGGGTCCAACAAATATCTAAGAGCCTTAGCTCAGAGAAAAAAGATCGTACTGAATACCTGGGAACTTTATGACAAGAATCCATCTTAAATGACATAGAGTCATGAGTGACAACCCAAGAGGTTGGAGGTATCACTTGAATCTATGATGGTAAGGTAAAAGAAAGACTTTCATTTAATTCTAAGCAGATAGCAAAAGAGAAGCGTAGAGTACAAGAAAACCTCAAGTACTAAAGTATTCCGTCGGGAAAGGGTTGAAGAAGTTTAGTCCTGAAGAATAACTAGATGTTGAAGAATCCAAAGTTTATAAAACAACTTGGTGTGGAATTTGATTTATCCAAGTACTGGATTAGGATAGTTGGACCCACGAAATTAATGAAAGATGAAGGTTAATATCAACTTAGTTTGGGACTATAAATGCAAAGGCAACCAAGAATGATTTGGCTAGAAAGTGCTCATGACAAAAATAGTCGTGTACAGTGACTACAATGAGAGCACAAGAAGATTCAGGAATTCTGGAAGAATTGAATACTTCTGGGATCAACAAGAAAAAGTTTTATAGGGAGAAAGAAGTTGGTGCAATTTTTGTGGTAGCAAGTATTTTATGGCTCGTTGGGTTAGCCAGAGGAAAGAATCCTTGCATGTTTGCAAGTGTTGTTGGTGATGTTGTTGCATGAGGGAAGAAACAGAGAGATGAAGTGTTGATTATAAGTTTGATAAAGGAAGCATGAAATCTTCTACTTCCATCAGACATTCAGGTAGTATAAAATTTATTAATGGCAGCCATGCAAGTATGAGTCTTTATTACTCTTTTTGCATAATTACTGAAGGAATTTAGGTAAGAATTTCCGCAACCAGAGTTATTTTATAAAATCACATGATTATATTATTTGAATGCATACCACTAGATGTGGTAAAGACCAAAGGCCTGCATTAATTCAAATCCTTTTAGCTTATGAATGCACACACTGACATAGAGAATGTCATGTTAATTTGGTTGTGGGGTAATAACCAAAAAATTAAAAGATAAGAACTTGTTATAGGAAGGAATGCCAGTAAGCTAGTCAAGTATGAGACCAGAACATAGTTGGATATGGAAAGGTATGGATATGGAAAGGTTATGAGCCACATAGGTACTAGAAGCTTCCTACCTTTAAATAAAACTTGGACTGCAACCTTTTTGCTAACACTAATGAACACCACAGAATTATATTCTTGGTGTAGTGTTCGGGTCGAAAAGGAAGGCATCCAATTAATTAGGAAGACAATAAGAAGTGTGTGGAGAATGTGTCAACACATTGGCCATAATTCCAACTTATGGATGGTGAGATACATGACTGAGATGAAGATTATTATGTAATTCAATGCAAGGTGCATTGAATAAGTATGCACTGAGAATTTCACTCATGCTTAGTAAGTGATAGAATTGTATACTAAATGCAATGGTTGAATGAGTTTTGTAAGTATATGAATATATATTATTACATGGAAATAAATGTCACTAACAACTGAAATGTGGTTAACTCATGAAGTTGAGGACATTTCAGGGAGGTGTTAAACATTGCAACTGGAAAGTTGCAAGTCAAGTAGTCACATGAGCATTGATTACAAGAAATTTTCTTGTTCAGAAAAAGAAGTAATGAACTTACATATATTACTGTGAACATGCATATGCATAGAATCACGAGTCGTTCTAGTTGTTAATTGTTGGGTAATTGTGATTGAATTGCTAGGTGTAGGAAATTCTAAGATCATTGCATACG
This sequence comes from Picea engelmannii, assembly GCA_009831015.1. Taxonomy (NCBI): domain Eukaryota; kingdom Viridiplantae; phylum Streptophyta; class Pinopsida; order Pinales; family Pinaceae; genus Picea; species Picea engelmannii. The sequence goes on along the minus strand of ML784909.1, from coordinate 278,428 downwards.
ATTTTGTACATATTGCAATTGAATTATGATGTACACCAAATACTGACAATTTGTGCGTTGTATGCAAGATGAAGCATTACAAGAAAAATGGTATGCAGTTTGGTGCCTGCAGAAAACCACAAGGATCGTTGCATTCATAATATGGCAACAACCAAGATGAATTATGAAATAGAATTTCATGTTTTGGGGAAAAGATGAATTCCCTTTGAGCTAAGTTTGAGTTTCTAAATAAATTCTTTTATGTTTTCTCATGATAACTGCATGTGGGTGATGCAGATGAGATGATTTCAATTACAGTGGGAATGTTGAATACAAAGAGTAGCTCAGGGAAGATGTTGATTGGAGACAACAGATCTTACCCTGTGAATCCCAGGTGGATATGAGTGTGTGTACACTTCTCCTTGGGTTTCCTTAGAGAAGGCTGGAGCCCTGGAGGGAGAAGTGTGGGGATGGGTTCCCCAATATGAGGCTTGGAGGGTACCTGGAGACCTTTGAGGGCAGTTAGAACTCCGGGAGCCACAGTGATCTAAGACTTCTTGAGCCGGCCTGCTGTTGAAGCCTAAGGAAAGGGAGGTGTAGCAACCGATGGACTATGTGACAATGAATGTGTACCCTCGTGGGGTGGGAAAGGCATGTGGGGGAATGAGAGACCGTTGGTTGGAGTGTTGTTGAGGTTTGGTACCTTGGCCTAGACCACGTGGCTATGGATTGTAGACCATGCCTATCTTGGGAAGCCATTTCCCCGATGGAGTCATAGCCCCGCTCATGGTGGAAGTTCTTCTCATTAAAATGATAAGTATCAATTCTCTATTCATTGTATGTTGTGTATCTTGTATACAAGTTATAATGTTATTAGAATTTCCTGTGTGTGTGTGTGTGTGTGTGTGTGTATGTTCTAATGTTGCTTCCGAATGAATAGGTGTAGGAACATATTGTGTATGTCTGTGGAACCATAGCCTTGCTAAGAGTTTATCAACAGTGAGATCTAAGGCTGGGTAGAACGTTGTGGATCTACAACCAGTCGATGCTTTCAATGAGGTTTAATTGAAGCATGTAACAAGAAGTAATGAGTTGAATGCTTTCCTGAAGCAGCTCTATGGAATAGAGAAATTGAGTCTCACCTACAGAAGGAACACCATAATTGGTGATTGAAAGTAGAGCACCAAGTGGATAATGGGCTTCCAATAGCTAAATCTTGGAGCTTTTTGAAGAATTTTTGAATTATATATGTATTAAAAAGTTGCATTAAGGATAGTGCAAAAATAAGGGGAGGGGATTATAATATCCCTTAGTAGAGCCCCAGTTGTAATTATGAATTGTAAACATGTTTATTAGGCTGGTGAGCTGAGTTATAATAAGCTAGGAGGCTTATGTGATGATTAGGCCAGGAGCCTAGGATGCTAAGGCCAGAAGCCTATTTTGTATATGTAATTATGCAAAATCTTTAATAAAAATATAAACATCGTTGTGTGTAGATCGACCACGAAGAAAGAGTGATGGGGGACTAAAATCCACTAGATCGGGTAAGGGAGGGGGCTAAGTGTCTAGGCCTAGAGGCTAAGCTAGAGGGCTTACCTCTAAGGGAATAATATTTTATTATTATTATTTCCTAAAGGCTAAGGTGGACATGAACAATGTTGTCTTAAGTTCCTGGAAAGGGAACGAGTGCCAAGTGGAACGCATGCGGCTACTGGAAGACAAGTGTCAACCTGGGCGTAGGAAGTATAGCTGGGAAAGCCAGCCTATTAGGGGGTTTGCTTTCCATTCTCGATCCATTGTCTTACTATGAACCTGGGGCATCCATCATGGATCTCTGGAACTAGTAACCCATGAGTCGAATCGTGTTGGGGGTTCGCTTCTGGTTCAGTGTGACTCCCATCCTTGCGTCTGGACAAGTTTTGAGATCCTTCACCTTTGTGTCTACACTCTCACGATGTTAGTCACCCTAAAACTAGTGAAAACTGAGGGACTGATTTGTGTCTCCTGTGAAGTCTAATCACCCTGTAATTTTATGAGTCGTGTGGTGTCATAACTATTGGTTGTTGTGGCCATGCAGTTCCTTAACTGAGTGTGGATTTCTACCGTCATATGTTCCTTGTAGAGTCGAGTTCATACCTTAACCATTTTGAGTTGTTTCCTTCTGTTTTCTTGAGTTGTATTGACCAGTGGTTGTTGTCCTCACCTTGAGGGAATTGAGTTGAAACTGGTTGAAGAAGTGGGTTGTCAGGCTCGTGGTTGAAGAGGTAGGTTGTCAGGCCTATGAGCAGCTCCCTCTAGGTGAGAGAGTTTGCTGGGAAGTGGTTTTCTCCTAGAGAGAGTCCAACACCAGCTACAGAGCTCTGAGAATTCCTGATCTAGCCTGTTGTCGAGACCCTGAGAGGGGAAGTGGAGTAGCCGATGGACTGTGGAATAGTGAAGGTGCATATTCCTGAGGTGGAACAAGCATGTGGGGAATGAGTGTCCGTGAGTAGTGGGAATAAGAAGGCTCCTAGAGAGAATCCTTCTAGTTGCATTGTGCAGTTTCCTATAACCTTAGCCTAGTCTAGGATTCCCTTGCCCTGGGTGGAGCTTAGTCCTAGATCGGGGTGACCCACTGCTGAGCGTGATGAGCAGCATGGTCTATGGATGGGAGGTTCGTGGAAGGTCTGTACGTAGTTGGTGGTCTTCTAATAAAAGATAAGTATCGCTTTTATATTCATTTACATGTTGTGTAATGGTACATATCTTGTAATTGATGAGTATTTCCTATGTATGTTGTATATGCTGCATGTGTAGGCTTATTGTTATTTTTGCAATAATATGTTAAATATATGTAGAATAGTCATTCTATGTTTATATGGATGTGTATGTTTTTCCGCAAGTATCTCTATGTGGCATAGCCTAGTAGTTTAAGGCTGGAGTTGTCACATATTAGAGCTAAATGTACAAGATAAGGTATTCCACAGGTAGCATTACCCTGACGGTGGAGTTGTAGGCCCGGGGATGTTACAATATAATATCATAGCTAAGTAAAATGTCTGAGTAGTGACATTGTCTGGCCTGTTGGTAGCTGGGGATGTTACAAACGATCTACATCCCATCAACAACACTGTTAAATGCGCCATTACAAAATACATATTAATAACTATACTCAAGACATATGATTACTAAATGTTAAAAACATAAACTTTAATAAATTTTGTAACTTTAAAAACCACACCTAATATGACAACTACAAATCACTTGTTTTATTCTTTTGAAATGTTGAGATGGATCCAATCACAGACACCGAACCCCTTTAAATTTAGACACACTGTACCCAAACAAACGGTGAAGAATAATCTATTTACTTATTTTCCTTCATGTCATTTGAAAAAAAAAATCTAAAATTTGTTAAACCCTAAAAACAAAACAAACAAAAATCCATTAAAACCAAAAATAGAAAAATAAACTTTGACAAACCACTATCCACCTTATTTTGTATATCATGGTCGAATTTTATAAAATTGAAAGTTAATGCTTTGTTATTTAATTTTTTATTAGTATTTTTTATTTAATTAAAGTATTTTTTTTATATTTTTTGGGATATTTTTCATTTAACTTTGAACCAAATTTGAAAAGTAATTATTGGATCTATAGATTTGAGTGGTTAAGTCTATATAATCTAAGTGCTTCAAGGGTTTAAGTGGTTAAGTCTATATAATCCTAGTGTTTTAAGGGTTTTTTAGGACACTCAATCCATTTATACATTGAAAAATGCAATTTAAACACAATTGTGATTTCACCCAAATTTATATCACCAAGTGAAAAACACCAAAATGTAAAACATTTAAACAACACCATAATGAATTTTTTTTTTTTTTTTTTTAAATAATATTTAAAAGATTTAAAAAACATAAACTTATAAAAATATATTAAATCAGAGTTAAATTATTAATAAATAATAATCCATTATAATCAATGCTAAATAAATTCTTAATTTCTAAAAATCATAATTTTTTTTTTTGTAAATAAGAAGTATATATATATTAAGAGCCTTCCAGCGCTGAAGTAGAGTAGCAAAATACAGAGATATCCACACTGTAGTTACTGGACTACCCCAACAAAGGGGAAACCAGTCCAGCCAGCCCATGAGTCAAACAAGTCATAAGATAAGCTAATAAAAAGACAATATACAAATTGTTTATCATCTAAGACTAGAAGACTAACAAGACTTGAAAAACACTAAAGACCTAGACACCTGGCAGATAGCCTGGCCACGTGGCGTGGAGGTCCTCTGTCCAAGGCTCTTCCTCAACATACGTCGTCTGGTCTGCCCATTGCCTTCCATCTTTCACGTCACACGCAGTTCCATCAGTGTTTCTCTCTCGCTCATCCTTCTCATGTTCCATTTCTGTTGGGCGTTGCGCCTTGTCCTGACCTTCACCTGTAGCGGCAGTGGGTTCCTCCATTGGAGTCGTTTCGACCGGGTCCGAGGATAAAGCTTCATGCATGGAGGAGAGAGTTTGAAGAAAGATCGCCACCTTTTCATCTGTAGCCTGTAGGCGAAAATGAAGATCCGCCACCCCCTGGCGGAGTTCAAAGACTAGGTCGTGCAATATAGCCAGGCTATCTCTGAACTGTGCACTATCGAAGAAGCCAATGAAATGGTGTCCATCCTTCTTAGGTGCACAATGAGGAGAAGGTTCACAGCCTAAGTTTCCTAGAGGGTCAAGGACTAGCGTGGGGGCAGAGGGATTCACCGGAGGGTCTTGAAAGTGCTGCAAGAGTGAGTTTGGCGATCGGGGGATTATTTCCAGAGAATTGAACTGTGCATTCGGTGGAACAAGAGAGGAAGCAGAGATAAACTCAGACTGAATGCGAGGGGAGGAACAGATGGAGGGCGAGTCAGGAGGCGTGACCGAGGGTCGACGAGGCTTCCAAGGAGAGCCCCTCCTCGGTCTTCCCTGTGGTCGCGTCATAAGGTACACAGTGCGACTGGCTGAGGAGATTAAGAGCACCCGGTGAAGGAGAATGGCAGGGGCGACATCGACCCAGAGAAATCGAGCAGGGTCAAGCCAGTGCTGTGAAGGGATGAGCCCTGCGGGAAGTAAGCGGAGGTAAATGAAAAGCATTGTGAACCAAACCATTCGAAAGCGCAAAGAAGGGGAGAAGACTTCATAAATGCTCCTTCGTATCGCAGTTAAGGCCATTTAATCTCAGAGGAGGGTGGCGGGCTGTGGCACGAACCCATCACGTGGCTTCATGCCTCGGTAGCTGGTGCCTGCTCCCGTCGCATGCCACGGTGACCGCACTAACACCCCATCCGAGGATTCTAAAAATCATAATTAGTTATAGTTAATTGATAACGATTAATATAAAATCATTAATATTTAGAAATTTAAATAAATTGAACATATAAAATCTTGTAAAGTCTAAAAAAACCTTGATAAACAATGTTGGGTTCGTTAACAACATTGTTAATCTTGTAATCGTGAGCATTAGTTAACAACAATCAACTCAGTAAGAGGGATGAATCCACATCAATTTTAGAGTTTGAGTATATTGAATTACGCATAATTCTTTCTATACAATAATTTGATTTCTTAATTTATGGAGGTATATCCAAATTAGAACATGTGACTTTAAAGAGAAAAAAACATATTTTTAATTATTAAACTGATTCAAAATATGTTATTTAATAATATATTAATTTTCATTAGTATTTAATATGTTATTTTTTTTGGAGTTAGATAAATTTATTTGGCAGTTTTATTTTGCCTTTTTTCTTAATTATGAGTAGAAAATTACTTTTAAAGAAAATTATTTATTTTTTTAAAGAAATTGACATTGTATTTATAAAAAATGGAGGTTATACTGAAGCAAACAACTTATTACATAGTGTTAAGTTTCAATAAGCTTAACCATTTATTTGAGGTTATAAAAGGAGTTATATAGCACATTAAAAGGTTGATGGAGGTTGTAATTGAACTAACTCCATTATAGAATTTCTTGTATGAGTAGATTTTAACAAATTTCTTGCATAACAAGATACAAAAACAATACATTTCTAGATTGGATTACGAGTTCGACTTCTTGTCGCCAATTACTATGCTCTCAAAGAATATTTTTTATTCTTTACTACTGTAGTCCAAGCTTCTTTTCTTTTCGATGACTTCAATGCATGTCCCTCCATTCCTGACATGCCTTGATCTGGAGGTTCAAGTTGTTCAAGGGTCTCCCCTTCTTCTGCTTGGTCTGCCCAATTTGCCTTTCGAGCCAGATTTAGTAGAATGATCATGTTCCGATGAATCTCGTGGTGCCTCATTAGGATTTTTGAATGCTTCATGGTCCAGATCTGGAGGGATAACAACTTCCTGTTTCCTCCTTCACAGGATCATGTAGATCCACATCTTGCTTTTTGGAAGAGGTGTATCTTTTATCTTTTGATTTTAATTGGGGCTCATCCATGGGCGAATCTTGGGCATTTGGCTCATCCTTATTAATCATTTGATGTTATTCTTTGACACCATCCAATCAAGTTGATTTACGCTAGAGTTTATTGGCTTGCCTTGGTATTTTCAAGTAGTGAGTTGCCTTATGTCATGTTTCAAAACAAACTCTACAATGAAAAGAAACATTTTCATAATCAACTTTTGAGACTAGGAAGAACTTTCAGCTGATTGTAAGATTATTTCAGTTGGGAACCCTTTCTTAAATCCATTTCCACACATATTCAAGCATACGTTGTAGTACTGTAATTTTTTGTTTCCTCACTTCTACAATTGAATTTCCCAAGAGCGTTTTCGATGGCTCGAAGAGAGGGTAACCCCAAATGTGCAGAGGAAATTTTGGAAGTTTAACCCAAAACGAAGCCATGGACAAGGTATATGTCACTAGATCAAAGGAAGGAGTCTAGGGTTTCATGCATAAACTAGATTTTCCCCAGAACCAGAGACCTATTTTTAAAACCAAATTCATGTCATCAACATTATCAAACATCACAATAAAGAACCCTTTTGCACATGGGAAAATAAATGCTTCTCCTTTAATCTTGGGTTGCCAAAGATTTGAGATCCATTTGTGCAGGTCAACTACACATGACCACAAATCGATGAACTCAATAAATCAGAGAAATTGAGTTATAGATTGTTGCCTTAGATACAACATGTTTCACCAAAGGAATGGTGATAGCTGGAGCTTTCAAAACCATCAAATTGTTAGAAGAAGATTGCACAATGAACTTGAAAGAGGGATTACCAAAATTTCTAGAGGAGGGAGGTGGGGAGAAGGCACCAAAAGAATGCTCAGGATCAACATTAAAAATGGAGACAGAGTCATTGAGGAGAGAAGACATGGTCGTCATAGAAGGAGATGCCACCATTGAACCCTAAATACCGAGAGGGTCATCATCGCTCGCTGCAGAATCCATCCTACGTGAGAGAGAAGGGTTAGTTAAGCCAAGCATAGTCACCAAGAGGGAGGTCGTCACTGCCAAAGAGCACATACAAGTAAAGAGAAAGCGTGAATACGATCATAAAGAGATACATGTAAAGAAAATTAAAAGTTTTATCCTTCATTTTTTTATGGTTATTTTTATAATATGAAATAAGTTTTGGGAAATATAATTAGAAAGCATTGAAGTTATACATTTGAATAAAGCATGTGTTTAATTTTTTCATATAACTTAACTTATTAGTTATATATGTATACTTTTATATTTTATATTTATTTTTCACTCCTTTTAAACCATTCACTCTCCTAGGGTGAAGAATTGTGAAGACCAAATGCACACTTTCATTGTCTTAAAGGTGAAGGTGTACATTTGTGTTGCATAAATGTACACCTTTATCCACACCACCCACCCTTTAAGGTGTACATTTGTGTTGCACAAATGTACATCTTCATCCCCATCACCCACATTGTCACATTGGACCAACATGACTCTTAACTTCATATATCACTTATTCTGCCACCTTCTCACACAACGAATCTCACTTCTTTGTTTTATTAGACTTCTTATATTTAACCAATGTCAAACCTCTAATACATCAAACCTTTAACATACATACAATTTTTTTTTGGCTCCAACTTAACAATGAATCTTTTATACCATCTCAACAATAACAAAAGATACCACACAACACTACGAAACCATGGAAGCATGAAGATCTTACTCTATGTTGCATTAGTAATTCCTAAGCAAAATAGGGATCTGGTTATGTTCTACTTGACCTCAATAATTCAACACAACTCACGGCACTAAAAAAGGTTGAGTGTAGCTCCCAAAATTGGCCTCCAAAGTTCGCTTCCTCAATGGCTTCCCTGCATAAAATTGGATTCAAGCTTCACAAACTCATCATCATTCTGCCAATATGAACCCCCTAGTCTGTCAAAAATCTCTGATTTATATAGGATTTGAGTTGGTAATCCTATCCCAACTTCCTCCCAAGACATGGCCTCAAATCGGGCTCTAGATCCCCAGTTTTGGGAAAATAATCTCCCAAAATCATCATAAAAAACCCAAAAAATCATAATATATAGTTTGAAAACCCAATTTTGGCAAAATGTTGGGCACAACCCCCTTTCTTCGGGCTCCTGGGCATATGGATCATTTCCATATGGCCCTGGTTTGAAAGCTGGCGTGATGGCCCCTTATCCTCTAGTCTTGTTCATGTGTGCATGCTCCATGTGGTCTATGGCTAGGCCTCTCCCACGCCCTTGTCAATGGATAATCCACTGGTTCTTAGCCCTGGTCACGGGATGAGTGCCATGTGTTATGCGTTGGCCCCTCGCTGACCGGGGCTAGCCCTAAACCCATGCCACATGTAACTTAAATAGATATTCGTCCATGTGGCTTAACAAGTCACAACTAAGCCCGATCGGTCCGCTCCCTTTCACGAAGATGTGGCTCCTCCCAAAGGTTAAGGGTTCAAATCCCTCAGAGTATCAACAATTTTTTTTTGGCCCAGCCAATATTGGAAAAATATGAGGTGCCACGTGGCACCTTCTGATTGGGCCATGTCACCTTGTAGTTCATTCGTACGGTACAGTCAACACCCAGTCAACATGCATAGTCAGCATGCATAGTCAGTTGCCACATCGCTGCTGTATAGCCATGTCAGTGCCCATACTGCCAAGTCACCTACCATGTCAGCATCTGTACAGCCACATGTCGTCCATACTGCCATGGGTCAGCCTGTCATTAGGCCACATCATGTACAGAATACCACGTGTCACGTCCGTACAATGCCATGTGTCATTTCCGTACTGGTCCAACTCAGCCTGAAAACGCCAAAACTAAGTGACACATGTAACCTCCTCATGTTTCCATGTGTACCTTCTGGCGTCATCATGATTTCACCTATTGTACGGCTAACATCAGCAGTACGGCCTATTGACTTTGACCAATTTACTTTTTTCCTATTTGGGAAATCGATCAAAACGCAATATATTTCGCATACAATGTCCATTTGCGAAAAAAAAATATGGCGAGAATCAACACGATGAGCCTGAGGCAATGGCGTTGGTTTCATCTGATTCCGATAACTTTGATTTTTAGGCCTTCCTGGATCCATTTTGGATCACCTGTCCACTGGGGTTACATCTCATTCCAGCGTTCATGGGACCTCTTCTCCAAAGCATAATGATTCTACAACTAGTAATTTTATACCTCAGGATCCTTCTATCTTTAACCATTTATCTATCATTCCATACCTGCCAAATGATAATAATTTTTTACTTTCAGAGGAGGAGTTCGGTTGTCCTTCTTATAATCCATTATCCATTGTAGATTCCATCATAGTCCCTCCTTGTCATCAGTCTCTGATCCCTCACTTGTTGCCTCCATCTCCTCATTCACACTCCTCTCAGGCTGACTCTCACATGACCCTATCCACTCTCACCACCTGCACTGAGAGTGCTTTAACCCCTTTTCACCCTCCATCAGTCCTCCCAGTTTTTTCCCCCCATATCTCTCCACCTCAAGAGCCTTTTGACTCTCTTGGACTATCTAGATCTAACCTATGATCCCGAAAGCCCTTTTCATCGTCCCCTGTATCTGGCATCTATGGAGGCCCCCACCCTCTTTCGGACCCATAATTGACCAGATTATGGGGTCGTAAGTTGCCCCTTGCATTGGCTCGAGAATACGCTTATTATGATGTGTCCTTCGTCTGCCAAAAACCTTTTATTGGGACTCTTAGAGCGAGCCATCCATTCTCAAAAGGGTTTCCCCCATGACCGCGCTCTCTTTCAACTATCGAGGATTGGGGCTACCCTCCAATAAAATATCCCTCAAAAGGATGATCGAGGTTTATAGACCAGAATTCATCATGCTACAGGAAACCATTTCTTCAGGCGATATGATCTTACTTGACCTGAAGAAGATGTTCCATGACTAGGAGTTCATCAATATAGATGTGAATCATAGATCTGGTGGAATGATCACTGGTTGGAATTTAAAATTTTTCTGATGTGCTAATTTTTGGGCTACTGTGTCAAGTCTGGGCATGACCCTTTTCTCTTAAGCTCTAGGAGAGGCTTACACTTTCATTGACATATATGGTCCATACTAGAATCACGTACCTTTTTGGGACACTCTCTTCCAATATGATATGCTTAAAGACGACAAGGTCATACTCGACGGTGACCTTAATTTTTTTATTGGTGAGGTTGAAATTTGGGGCCTTCATGCCCATAGGGACAACTTGTTGGATTAATTTATCATAAAATTGGAGGAAAACAATTTTTTTGACATCACTCCTCACATACTTAATCCTACTTGGCGGAATATGCACTCGGGTGACCAGTGTATAGCCAAAATACTAGATCGTTTTTTTGTTAATGAGGGCATACTGAATATTGCAAACAACATTAGACAATGGAATGGATCAGGAGGGGACTCAAACCACTTCCTGATTATTCTGGAAGCAAGTTTTGGCATAGCCAAAGCTCCGAGTCGATTCAAATTTAATACTTGTTGGCTTGACCATGAAGATTGTGTACAAATGGTAAAGACTCAGTAGCAACTTTTTGATGAAACCAATAATGTATATGCATGTCTACAATTCCACAACAATATTAAACGCATTAACACATCCTCTTTGGCATGGGCCTTGGACCACCATAAGGCATAGGATCCCTCTCTTTCACAGATTGAACGGGACATTGCCAATTTCCACAGGGCATATCCAACGGGTTGTGAAACAGGGGCTCACAACACAAACCTCTCTCAGCTGGAAACCAAGAAAATAGATATTTTGTTGGAAAGAGAAGCCACCTGGCGTCTCAAGAGAAGAGTCGTTTGGCTCACATAGGGGGATGAAAATACAAAGTTCTTCCATAACTTTGTAAGGCATATGCACCACCTGAATATGATCACTCATCTACACAATGATCGTGGAGACTCAATCAGTTGGCATAGTAATCTTGAGGAATTCGGTGTTGAGCATTTCCAAAATATTTTTCACGATGATAATCAGGTATCAATGGCTCTACTCATCAATATTATCAATATATTCCCATCTTATGTGACCAACAAACATAATGTTTCTCTTCAAGAGGTTGTTAGTGAAGTAGAGGTGGATGAAGTTATTGCATCTAGACAACGTGATAAAAGCCCTGGTATGAATGGTTTTCCTATTGAATTCTATAACGGGTTCATTGATCTCTTAAAATCTGATATTACCTGTGTTTTGGAAGAAGCCAGAGCTAGTCATCGCACCCTTCCAACATTTAATTCAACGTTTATTACTCTTATTCCAAAGGTGGTGTCGCCGAGATGCATGAAAAAATTATGTCTAATATCCTTATGTAATTGCATATATAAGATTATATCAAAGGTCATTGTTGAACGCATCAAAGGCATCCTATCAGATGCAATTACAAAAGAACAGTTTTCCTTTCTATCGGGTCTTCAGATCCACGATGCTATTGGCATAATGCAAGAAGTGTTACACACAACCAAGAATCACAAATATTTGGATTCCATCATCAAAGTAGACATATCGAAATCATATGGTCGCATCAATTGGATGTACATGAGGTTAGTACTTCTGCAAATGGGTTTCCACTTACATATTGTTAACTGGATCATGTCCACTATGGAATCAATTTCCTTTGACATCCTTATAAATGGAGCGACTTCTAGCTTCTTGCGGCCTTGTAGGGGGCTCAGATAGGGTTGCCCCCTTGCACCTTTATTGTTTCTTCTGGTTGTTGAAGGAATGGGTCGTCTTATAAATCAAGAAAAATATGGGGGTAGTTTTCAGGGGATTCACATAGGAGGTAGACTATATATATCCTACTTATTATTTATATACTTCATCCTCCTATTTGTGAATGGTTCACGCAGATATATCATTAAGATGAAATCCATTATAAACATATTTGTTGAGGGTATGGGTATGATATTCAATGCTCTAAAATCATCCATCTCCCACCTTAATATATTGAGGGATCAACAGGAATGTATCTCCTCTCAATTTGACTTTCCAGTGGTGGACATAGAAGTGGGATTAAAATATCTTGGTTTTATTTTAAAGCCAAATTCTTATTCTATCAGGGACTAGATGTGGTTGGTGGAAAAGGTAGAAAATAATCTCAATTTGTGGTGTGATCGTTGGTTATCTAGGGGTGGTCGTCATAATTTGATTAAATCCATCCTCCAAGCCATCTCAATTTTCTAGTTGTCTATTGATTATGTGCCTAAAGGTGTTCTTAATTTGATCAACAAATTATGCAACAATTTCCCGTGGAAGAATAACGAATTGGGTTCCACTTTTAATTGGATCCATTGGGACAAACTTGTTCTTCCCAAAGCATTGGGGGGCTGGGGTTATAAGGACTTACATTCATTCGCTCAGGCTTTAGTTTCCAAAGGATCATGGAGGATTATTAATGATGAGGGCCTATGGAAAAAATTTGTTACACAGAAGTATATAAACCCTCTTTATGTAGTGGAATGGATTCATAAGTGAAACAAAGAATCCAATAATATATCCCATATGTGGCGTGCACTGCTCTCAGCTTTCTATGTTATTGGAGAATGTATAGCTTGGAATATTGGTTCAGGTCATAAATTTTGCATAGGACAAGATCCCTAGATTGGTTGCGATGGCCTCCATATCCTCCTGCCCCATATGATCGCCCATTTGCATGATAGAGGCATTTATTTTCTGGCACATATAGAGGACCATGCTGCTTCTACAAGTAATAACCAAGTCTGGAATCATGCATATATGCTTGGCTTTCATGGAGAGGATTTGGGATTATGGTTATCATACATCACTTCTCTTCGACATAGTGATATCCACATCTCTCATAAGCCAGACTCCCTTATATGGACCCGAAATGAAAAGGGGGGTTCTTATTCACCTAGCTTGGGCTATAAGTCACTAGAGAGGAGGACAATCACCTGGATACCCTTGAATGGAAAGATCTCTAATGGAAACTCAATTGCCCGATGAAAATTCATTTATTATTCTGGGTAGTCCTGTCCCACAAGGTCCTCACATGGGAAAATAAGCTCTCTCTTTTCTGGCAGGGACCCAGTATATTCCCTCTCTGTAAAGGTTTTATGGATGAATGTGATCATATTTTTGTGCATTTCTCTTATATTTGAGATATGTTGGATCTTTCCTCTTACACATATATCATCAGATTTTTATGGAAGGGAGCCTCCATTGAAGAGGCTTTCATGGACTGGCACAACTCGGGCACATTTGAGGAGTTACAAGCCCTCCCAACCATTTTCATACATGGTGTTTGGACATCTCAGAACCTTTGTATTTTCCAGGATATATATCTCCGGACCATATATATGGCCACAAAGGGAATGACCCTCCTCAACTCATTTCCACAGGTGGTTGAAATAGATAGACCCAGGCACATCACTGTGGAAAAGATTGATCATGTCGGATGTTGGTCATATTTTGATGGTGCCTCCCAAAACCATGTGGGAGGGGCGGACAATATTATATATCTGGATGAGCAACATTGGCTCAAATATGTTACTGGTCTTGGAAATAGCTACAACAACAAAGATGAACTATTATCTCTTAATATGCTCATCATGGTTGCTTGGGATAAAGGAGTTCAAAATCTCCAAATTTTTGGTGATTCAAAACTCATCATAGATTGGTTCAGACTAAAAAGACCACCAAAAAATATCTTTTTGAGACTTATATATGATGAAATTACTCCTCTTTTGAGTCTCTTCAGCCATATCAATTTTGTACACATCTACCGGGAAAGGAATCATGTGGCTAATGCTTTGTCCAAGACGGGCTTGCAACTTACTAAGGGCACATGGAAACGATGGGAATAGACGGGAGATACCCTTCAGGAATTTGATCCTGAACCTTTTGACATATGATTTTTTCTTTTTTCAAATTTACAAGTCTGTTAAGGTCCACATATATAATCAACTTATGTTGTTGTATATATTTTATTTAAATATACAAGATAATTTTTCATAAACTCAGTAAGCATTTCTAGAAGTCACTAATAGGCTCATAGACAAGTTATTTATATGATCTTTTGTAGAAAGAACAATTGATAATTTGCAGCAGATATATTTACCTGGAAGAAATACTTGAATACTATATACAATGTAGTTTATTAATATAATGAACTACGCTTTTTTTTCCCAAAGGAAAAAAAACACACAACACTACACAATAACCCAAAAAAAAACTATGCAAAGAACAACACTACATTATAAAAATAAAAAAAGTTATGCAAAGAACAACACTTAAAAAAGCTATGCAAGGGACAACATGGATGATCAAAATTGCCCAACTCTTCTCCATAAGATTCGCACCAATGATCAAATTAATGAAGATATCATCTATGATCAAATGTGTACCATGTACTTTTGTAAACAACTTGTAGACTTTTATTAAATCAAGATATGGTGTGGAAAGTGACCCATCATAGTGCACACCATAAATCAAGAATGTTTTATTGTAATAAAGAAAAGAAATGATTTATCTTTATCTTAAAAAAGAAAAATTAAGGTATTTTGAAAGGTAGAGATTACTTCCTTTTAAGTCAAATATGCTCTTTAGTTACTTTATGTAACTTTGATATATCATCTATGCTTTTACGCACAAAACTTTAGATGCTTTTTTTATAATGTGTATATACGATAATTTGTTATCAAGGATTTTTTATTATTTTAAGTGGATCGAAAATTTAATATAAAAAGATTAAAATAAGTTATTATTTTGATTTATTATAAGATTTAATTATTGGATTTATATATGGATATTTGAAGATTTATTTTTATTAAAATATATATTTTAAGATACAAGGTTGATTAACATCAAAGCTCAAAGTCATTATAACAATATACTTATGTCACTTAAGATAATTGATCTTGTATGGGGAGGATATAAATCTTTCCTCTCGTATAATCTATGGGATAATTCTTTGGAAGATCTGGAGATTTCATTATTAGACCTAATTAACATTATGCCCAAAACTTCCATTGTGGCTACCCAAGTTACTGCTAGATCCAAACCCTTGTGAGCATGATCCAAACCCTTGTGAGCGAGATCCTGATTTTGTCTTCTAAGATTGTAATTACTCAAATCTAGTAACTAAGGAGTAAGCATTGGATGTAGCAAGATTATCGTTTTTTTGTAGTGTTTAGGATGAGCTATGTCCCTGTAAGGTTTAAATGGATTCTTACAAGCTTTTTAGCCTCGAGTGGAAAGGGTTTAAACTCCTGTAAAAGTTTAAACTGTGTTGGTGACATTCCTGTTAAACAATTTTTCTCCGCCATTTCTATGGGGTGATTTTACTCGACTAATCTTTCGTTAACTCTAGAGTTACCTTTAGCGGTTTTTCCTCTTAGGATTATTCACTGAACTATTTATCTGACCCTATTTCGCTAGCGTCGTTGGAGCTTTTGGCGAAGTTAGTGCTATCCTGGAGCAGAGTGTCTACTAGCTGGCATCTGCATACGGTTCTGGAGCCCTTGTCATCATACCATTTAGTTTTCTGTCCGAATCTTAGGGCGCTTAAACTTCAACGAGACTTCTCTGCAAATAGCCTTAACTACATTACTGAGGTGGCAGGATTTAACGGTATCTGGCAGCTTCTATTATGGAATGTGAGTTCAACGCACTCATGGGTATGGATGACGAGGAGCTCTGGGAGAGGTTGGGATTGTTTACCTCGGTGGACGTGATGTGCAGGAATAAAGGCAGTGGGTGCCACATTGATGAGCGATTTAATTCTAGGAATTTAACTGAGGACTTAGCCAATAAACCTTCTAATAGTTCCATACCTCTTTACCATATTATTAGAGCGTTGACATCACAAAACGCGGAAGGTAGAACAGATATACCAGGATAGGTTTATAGGGGTACTCGGTCTGCTAGTAAGGCACAAGGTATATGTGGTATGGTGAGGCAGTATAAGGCGGAAGCTCGCCTTAATAATCATGAAACATTGGTAGGCGATATATAGGGTGAAGGTTTAAAAGAGAAGAGGAGCCACGTTAAGCGTTCGACGAGGGTGTGGAGACCTAAAAGGACCAAGTGTAGAATGGTTTTAGGCATGGATATAGGACTAGAAGAGTCCTGCAACTTAGCACTATGTGCTTTAGTTGGGAGGTTGGCATATCGGTCTTGTTGCAAAATTCCTCTAGCGAAATGGTTGCTAAGAAATTGGGAATCGATACTTGGTTATTCCCCTGAGGTGTTATCCTTGCTGAGAGGGTGGATGGGTTTTGTTTTTAAGTTCTTTGAAGACTTTGCGATGATCCTTCAAAGGTTCTAGGGCTAGGATGGAGAGAGTATGATGTTTTTGTTTTTATTTTTATTTTTGTAAATGAGTGTGTGAATCTATATTGTGTTATAATGTTATAGTACAAAACTGATGCTTGGACTCCCAGGATCTGCCTGAACGGAAACTAGATCTGGGGTCCCTAGAATGAAGTATCTGAAAATAAACAAGAAGTGCCTGGGTTGCCACCACGGGAAACCAACCCAGGCTACCATAATCCAGTCTTAAAACTTCATCAAAAGAAAACAAAAAGTCTAAACATAGTGGGGTTAGCTCCTACTCTGAGAGACATGATCTGGGCTAGTCTAGGTTGATGGGGTGCTCTTCATCCCCTTCCTGCTGTGACGTGTCCTCCTCCCTATGTTCCACCAGATGTAGCTTTCTGATGCATGTTGGGGTTCCATTTTTGTTGGCTGAAGTGATATCTATATGGTGGATGTAGCGTAGATAGAGATGAAATCGCCCTGCCATCCGCTCCAGTTTCTCCTGTTGTCTTTTCTAGTCCTCCACTAGCCTTTTTACCCCCGCCTCTAGGTTACTGAGGCGGTTGAGAATTCTTGTGCGCTCTTTCTTCTGCTCTTTGGTTTCCGTCCTGTTGGTCTCCCCCCTGTTTGCACACATATTTCCTATCAGCATTTTGGTTCTCCAAGCTTCCTCCACCATCTTGTGGTAGAGGGTTAACCTCGGTTGTGTGGCTCTGGGGTCCCGTATCCCCCCTGCTTCCTAGGTTAGTGTTGAAGAGGCTTTGCCCCTGCCGACATTGTTGATTTCGCCCTCCCATATTTTAATGATCTTCTTCCCCTTGGTGTCTATCTTTGTGTGGAAGGTGCTCTTTGCTTCCTTGGCCGCCTGTTCGATTCTTGTCTTCCGTTGGGCACTCTGTGGAGGTTCCTTCCCCTGGGGGACTCTTTTGTTGTTGGTTTTCTTCATGCATACCATCTTCACTTGCAGGTGGTGGTTCTTACGTTGGGTTCTTTCCCAGTTTCGTTTCACCCCCTTCTAGTAAGTAAGGTGGCCCATGTAATTGTGATGCCTCATTCTGCGGTAAATTTTGGTGTCCCTACCTTTATGGAGCCAACCCGGTTGCAGTCCCATCCTTTCAAACATGGCCTTCTCTTCAAGGTGGTCCTGCCCGTCAGTATCCTATGTTCCAAAGCGTGTGCGCTTGATGATCTTGCCATTATCCCTGCGCCAATGCTTTTCCCTGCTTGTTGTACACCATCCCTTTCCCCATCCCATATTTGTACTTAGGTGAGGTGTGCTCCTACTTGGCCCTAGTGTAACCTATTGTCCTTCATCCTTTGCCTCCTACGAGTTGTCTCTTCTTCTTTCCAATGCGTAACTTCTGTACTTATTTTTATTGAGAGGGCCATGGTGTTGTACCTTCACCTGATGTGTGACCTGCGTCTGCATTTATAACCTTATTTGATTGGTGGGCCATCACCTCTTGTCTGGGACCTACGTGTCCTTTAGTGTTTGTTGCACCTCCATTCTTGCCATAATCTTTCGTACTACTCCTATTGTCCCAATATTTTGCCGCAAGTTGAGTGCAGTCTGCTCAGAATTGACCTTGGGGGATGTTGCGCCAGATTGTGTCCAGTTCTGGACCTTCGTTCTCGACCCCCTCATTTTCTATTATGTCTGCCAGTCCATTTGTTGACCTCCTCACCCACCATAACTCCACAGTGATCCCTGTCCGTAAGTGCTCCTGGATTTTTTCAGTAGGTAGGTAAATTGCCAGTGCCTCTGGATTTTACCTATTCTGGTACTGTTTTGGAGTTTTCTCACTGTGTTGATGACTAGCGCAGAGTCTCCTTCCACTATGGTGTTCGTCATCCCCTCCCAGCTAAGAATCTCCAGGCCTGTCTCCAGGGATCTGAATTCTGCGACATTATTGGTTGAGTTACCTAGGCTTATGGCATACAGTCATATGATGTTCCATTTACTATCCTTGATCACCCCTCCCAAACCTATTCTTCTTGGGTTTCCTTTCTCTGCCCCGTCAAAATTCAACTTGAGGGAGCCTGAAGGTGGCGGTTTCTAGTTGTGCTCACCTACTTGGAGTTATGGTTGTTGTCTGTTTGGATTGGGGTTGCGCCCACCTGCTAGTTGGAAAACCTCTAGGACTCGGGAGTCCTGCTCCGTGGGTTGTGCTCTACCCTCCTGGAAGTTATGGCTCATCACCGTCTCACATATCATGGAGGTTATTGTTTCCTTGATCTTCCCTTCTGGCCAGCTCTAGTTTTTGAAAATGTGTCGGTTCCTTTCCTTCCATATCGACCATATGATCATTCCTGGGGTGAGGTCCAGCAGAGGTTCACCTCTTCTTGTTCGTTGTAGTTTTCTCTCCAGATCTTGATTGTTGCGGCAATGTTACCACAGATCCTATCGGACTGGTGGAAGATACTTGTTGCCCCGTCCCACAGTTCCGCAATGTAGGCGCATTCATCAAGGATATGGTTGGTTGTTTCTTCCTGAGTTTGACAAAGATGACATCTTGACGGACCGGTGAAGCCTATTTTCCCCAGGTTATCCCAAGTTAGGATGCGATTGTGTAATATTAACCACTGGAAGATCTTAATATTTGGCCATTGGGGGGTATTCCAGAGCTTATCCCGGTGTTGTGCCAGGTCTTCTTGGTCTGGGTCCGCCATACAATGTGTTATCACTGAAATTTCGTCTGCACATGGCGACAAGAACTCCGCATCATCAAAACAACGATGAAGTCATTCATGGCACTAAATTAATTTCACAGCACTCCATAAGGGCCAAAAACTATACAAAGTAACCAAAAATTGAAGGGCGCTTTACAACAGTTTGGTGCGCGCGCGCAGGCGCAGGACAAAAACGTGATTTGCGCGCATGCGCGCTCGACGCGCGGCTGTCAGCATAAAAAACCGCGTGCCTGCTAATACGGCGCATTAATTGAATAGGTCAGCCTCCCAACCACTTACGGACCGAATCCCAAGTTGATTTGACTCTCAAATCATAGCCGGATCCGCAAAATCGGCGGGTTAATGACCTAAATAAACCCTAAAAGGGTCCCTGTTCACACTTTGAGAAGGTTACGTGACCGCCCAAGGAGCTGCTATAAAAGGCCGTGAGGATACACTGTTTTGGCAAGGAATTCTAAGCATCGTTATGCTGTTCATATGGTTAAGGGCTCATCCTTTAACAACAACCCATCAGTTGCATCACCGAGAGTTCTTTCACTGCTATGCGCAGTTCATCTCATTTGTAAGGAAAGCAAATTGTGTGAGGGCCCCAAAGAGCCTTCCGTTGGGGGGAGAAGGAACCTCTGGTCTCTTCCTTCAGCGTGCTCCGGTTTCATTAATACACCAGCCTGAAACCATTGGTGACCCCTGTGTTTTGTGTTTGATGTTTGTTGTTTATTTTCGCAGTGTTATTTGTTTTCAGTTGATATTAGATTATAGTTCGTTTTGTTTCCTTTAACCCTATGCTCCACAGCTGTTCTACCCTGCTAGACCCAACAGGGTATGCAAGCGCTCTCTATTTGCTCACCTGGTGACCATTTGAATTCGAACAGACTGGCGACTCTGCTGGGGATTTAGGTATCAAATCCTCCCTCATTTGGGTTTATTTTGCTTTCCTTTTGGTTTTATTAACTTGCAGGGACACAAACCGGCCTCCGCCGACCTGCTAACCAGTTGATTCACAGGAGAATCGAGAGAAATCCATCCGGAGTTTCTTTCTCGGTAACTTATCACAAGCGCGCGGGTATTCCACCCCACAGACGCGTGCATGCGCTTTGGTTCTTAGTACGGTCCGCGCGCAGGCGCCACACACGCCTCTGTCTATACTAAAGGCCGCGCATTGGAACTAAATTTTTCATTGTAAGGTTTTGGATGTGGGGAAAGTCAGTTTCTTTCTCAAGAATGATGTTATGCATGCTCTAAATACTGCACCACTTAGACCCCTCAACTTATAAAGGGGATAGTCAGACAAACATAGGCACTTAGGTGGATAAAAATCATTTTTCCCTTATTTGCTTTTCGCCATGTGGATGGCT
>ML784909.1:230481-244349 GCA_009831015.1 Picea engelmannii | reverse complement strand
GCTCCTAACCTCATCCATCAGGGGGCATCTGTTATCACTGAAATTTCGTCTGCACATGGCGACAAGAACTCCGCATCATCAAAACAGCGATGAAGTCATTCATGGCACTGAATTAATTTCACAACACTCCAGAAGGGCCAAAACCTATACAAAGTAACCAAAAATTGAAGGGCGCTTTACAGCAGTTTGGTGCGCGCGCGCAGGCGCAGGACAAAAACGTGATTTGCGCGCATGCGCGCTCGACGCGCGGCTGTCAGCATAAAAAACCGCGCGCCTGCTAATACGGTGCATTAATTGAATAGGTCGGCCTCCCAACTGCTTACGGACCGACTCCCAAGTCGATTTGACTCTCAAATCAGAGCCGGATCCGCAAAATCGGCAGGTTAATGACCTAAATAAACCCTAAAAGGGTCCTTGTTCACACTTTGAGAAGGTTACGTGACTGCCCAAGGAGCTGCTATAAAAGGCCGTGAGGATACACTGTTTTGGCAAGGAATTCTAAGCACTGTTATGTTGTTCAGATGGTTAAGGGCTCATCCTTTAACAACAACCCATCAGCTGCATCACCGAGAGTTCTTTCACTGCTATGCGCAGTTCATCTCATTTGTAAGGAAAGCAAATTGTGTGAGGGCCCCAAAGAGCCTTCCGTTGGGGGGAGAAGGAACCTCTGGTCTCTTCCTTCAGCGTGCTCTGGTTTCATTAATACACCAGCGTGAAACCATTGGTGACCCCTGTGTTTTGTGTTTGATGTTTGTTGTTTATTTTCGCAGTGTTATTTGTTTTCAGTTGATATTAGATTATAGTTCGTTTTGTTTCCTTTAACCCTATGCTCCACAACTGTTCTACCCTGCTAGACCCAACAGGGTATGCAAGCGCTCTCTATTTTCTCACATGGTGACCATTTGAACGCGAACACAATGCCAGAATTATTTTAGGTTGAATTCCCCTCTGTCTTTTTTGCCCCACCTCAACTGGTCCTCTCCTTCCGTGACTGTTATTTTCCATTTGCCCAGTTCCTCCTCCACCTCTTCTATTGTTGTTGTGGGTATCTCATTGTTCCGAGGATTAATCTTGTCCCAAATTCTCCATTTGTTGCAGTATGTTCCCTGCTGCCAGTATTGGTAGACGTTGATTTTTCCTTGTGTGATGAGGTCCTGTTGGAGTATCTCTCTGTCCGAATTTTCCATCTTTGGTTCCTGCTGCCAAGCGTCCTCCCATAATCTGGTTGTTCTGCCATTCTTGATTTCCTAAAAACCGTGTGTATGAATCCATGCTTTGTTGCGCCAAGCTAGGTTCCAAATGGTTGAGCCTTCCTTGGTTCCTCCAAAGAAGATTCTATCCTGGTCACGGGTGTCCAGTGCATACTTTTCCTTCCATAGGTTTACCCAAGGTGTTGCAGTTTCTTTGACCCACCACCACCAGAGTTTCGCCCCATATGCATTGTTGGTCATTTGTGGATCATGTAGCCCCATGCCCCCATTGCGTTTTGGCCTGCAAACTTTCTCCCAGGCCACCGGGGCCCATTTTTTCTTTGTTTCAGCACCTTTCCACAGGAAGTCCCTCTGGATGGCTCTGATTTTCTGTAGGATCCCCTGTGGAGTGGGGAATACTGACATCATAAAGGTGGGGATGGCTTGTAAAATAGTCTTGGTTAGGATCAGTCTATCAGCTAGGTTGAGGGACCTATACGTCCAATTTTTTACCCACTCCTGTAGCCTATTTATTACTCTTTCCCAAGTTGACAACTTATAAACTTTGTCTGTCAAAGGAATCCCCAAATACTTGGTTGGAAGTGTTCTTCGTTTAAAACCTAGAATGTTGGTAAAATTCCTTTGGATAGCTAGATTGGTATTAAAGAAAAAGATCATCAACTTGGAGTGGTTGATCCCAGTGCCCACGACTTCCCCAAAATCTTCTAGGATGTGTTTGTAGGCTTTGGCTTCCTTGATCATAGGTATGTCGTGAAGTAGTGTATCATACACAAACTGTTGGTGGGTTGAAGTAGGGAATTTTTCGAAAGGTTTGAGCCCTGTTATTTCCCCAGTTTCTATTGCGTTCTTTATGCTCTGGCTGAGGCCTTCCATCATTATAATGAACAGGAAAGGAGACAACAAGAATCCTTGTTTGATCCCTCTCGTGGGCCAGAAAGGTTTGGTCGGGGCTCCATTGATTAGTAGTGAGTAGCTTACTTTGGATACTAAACTGACAATCCATCTGATCCAGTGCTGGGTAAAACCAAAGTCTTCCAAGGCCTTGATCATATAATGCCAGCTAATTTTGTCATAAGATTTTGCTAGGTCCAATTGTATTAACATTCACCCCCTCTTCTGAAGTTTTAAGGTGTAAATGATCTCATGGGCATGGATGATGTTGTCCATTATTTGTCTACCTTCCACGAAGCCTGCCTATTCTTGTGAGATCAATGAAGGTAGGAGGGGTTTTAATCTATTTGCTATGACTTTGGATATGATCTTGTAGATCACATTACAAAGTGCTATGGTTCTCTACCGGTCCGGGGTTTTGGCTTCATTTTCTTTGGGGATTAGGGTGATCATGGTTGCATTTAGTGCTTTAAGGATGGAGGTAGACCTTCTAGAGTCCTCTACTACCTTATAGATGTCATGTTTGACGATTTCCCAATAGGCTTTGAAGAATTCCACAGTGAAGCCATTTGGACCTGGTGCTTTCCCACTAGGCATTTCTAGGAGAGCTTGGTCCACCTTTTCTGTGGCGATAGGTTTGCTCAGGAAGATGTTTTGTTCCTCTGTAACCAAGCGTGGAATATGCTAGGTTATCCTATGAATGGCCTCCGATCTGTCTTGATGTGGTTCTTGGGCTATCCCATGGAAGTGTCTAACCATAGCGCTTTCGATCTCCTGATGGGACTCGCGCTCGATTCCATCTTGGTCCTTGATCTTCAGGATTTTTTTATGGGCTCTTCTGGCCATGGTTGTTCTATGGAAGAACTTGGTGTTCTTCTCTCCTTCCTTTAGCCATCGGATGCGGGACTTTTGATGCCAGAGTGTTTCCTCCTACTAACATCATGCCTCCCACTCTTGGGTCATTTGGAGCTCTTCCCTTTTCCAATCCTCCGTATAGCCTTCCCACATGCAAGTTTCTTGGAGTTTTTTCATTTGTTTTTCAATTTCATTTTTCTCTGTGTTTGTATTCTCGAAGATCTCCTTGTTCCATTCCTTGAGTTTATTTTTGATGTATTTAAGTTTCTTGTGTAGTTTGAACATCCTAATCCCTTGCTCTGGTTTCTCCTCCCGCCACCACTGTTTGATTTTTTCCTTGAAAGTCGGGTGATCAATCCATAATTTCTTGAATCTGAAGGGTCTGTTCTTAGGTCTTGTTTGGAAGCCAGCTTCCAGTTGCACTAGCTAGTGATCAGAACCACCCCAGGGTAGGATGTTGCAATCTAATGTTATCCCCTGCAAAATGATTGACTCCGATATAAGGAATTGGTCAAGTCTTATAGCTACTTGAAATTGGTTCATCTGTTTGTTGTTCTAGGTGAACTAGCCATTTTTCGTTTGGAGAACTACCATCTCTGCTCTATCTATAAAATTTGAAAACTCCTCTGCCTCCCGATCCAGTCTTCTCGTACCACCCTTTTTCTCCACAAGGGAGGTAATAATGTTGAAATCCCTTGCCAGGATCCAGTGGAGGTTGGTGGCTTGACCTTTTATATCTTCTAGGTCTTGGATCATTCCTTTCTTTTCCTCTGGTCCGTGGGGTCCATACACATTTGTGTAGAGAATCTCCTCAGTGTTTCCTAAGATTTGCATGTGCACCGTTAGGGTGTACCTGGTTGCTTCAACTGCTATTAAATTTAGGATTTGTGGGTTCCACAACGTTAGTATGCCGCCTGAACTTTGGTGGTATTTGATGGCTACCATCTTGTACTTGCACCAGTGTTGTTTACTGATTGCCTACATTCTGTCTGTACATTTCATCTCTTGAATAAAACAGAGATCTGGTTGCTCCTGCTTTAGTTTATTTCTAAGGATTCTTTGTTTTCTTGGGATGTTTAGGCCTCTTATATTCCAAGTTATGACCTTCATTTAAACATGTGGGGGAGAATGGGAAAAGAGTTTCTTGATCTTACCTGAGTTGATCAGTAGCGCTCCTAGCTCCTGTAGTGATACGTTGTTTGATTTCCTGCCATTTTTCCTCCTCGTCTGTTTGGGTGATAGCTGTGATTGTCCCTCATCGACTTTCACTCCTAGGTGTCCTATCTCCCCATGTGTGAATTTTTTTCCTCTGGCTTTGGATTTGTCCCGTAGTAGGAACAAGTATTGGATGCGGTCGAGTTTCTCTATTGGTACGTTGTCGACTCCCTGTCTTTTCCATTGTTCTAAAATGTGTGGAAGGTCTATGTCTTCCCTTTCCACCAAGTCTCTGAGATCGGGGTCTTCTATACCTACTTCGCTCAGGGTCATTTATGCATTCTCCTCTGTGTCTTTCATGGCAGTGTTGTCATCTTTTATTTCTCCGTCCATCGGGGTTGCGCAACTCCCCTGAACAGTTGTATTGTTTGGTTGTTGGGTGGGCTCTTTTGTTGCTTGGTCTTTGAATTCTGGGACTTTTGTCGATTCCTTGTCTTCTGT
Source organism: Picea engelmannii (assembly GCA_009831015.1). Taxonomy (NCBI): domain Eukaryota; kingdom Viridiplantae; phylum Streptophyta; class Pinopsida; order Pinales; family Pinaceae; genus Picea; species Picea engelmannii. The sequence goes on along the minus strand of ML784909.1, from coordinate 239,736 downwards.
TTTCCCTTTGTTTGTTTGGTCCCTTCCTTCTGTTGTATTACGGGTCTCCTAAGTGTTTCCTGCCGAGGTTTTATTTTTCTTTTTATTAGCTTTGTTCCTGGGGTTCGGGTTATAAACCCTTCCTCGTCTTGTTGTGATTTGGGATTTACCACTTCCTTCTTTTTGTTTAGGGGGCACTCTCTGATCAAGTGTCCATGTTCATGGCATCTTCTTCATCTAAAGGGGATCTATTCGTAATCTATGTTTTAGATCCATTCCTCATCCCTGAATTCCAGACTTATGGCTTCTGGGAGTGCTCCCGAAACGTCCATCTCTATGCAAATTCTTGCATGTGATGTGTATCTTCCTTTTAGGGTGGCTTTTGAGGTCTTCACACATTTCCCCTATTTGTTTCCTATTGCTTCAAAGGTAGAGGGAAACCAATAGTCTAGCGGTAGGGAATCAAATCTTAGCTAGACTGGTACCTTTTTGAAAGATTTTTTCTTCGGGGAAAATTTTTCTTTCTAGGGTTGCATGTAGAGTCTCGCTGAGGCGTGGAAGTATGGACCTCCCTCGAAGACTTTGTTCCTATCCTCTAGGTTTATAAATATTGTTGTGAAGAAACCCTTCAAGCTAAGGTGGAGCTCAACTTCTCCATTTGGCTTCCAGTGATATTTAATCCAGTTGCGCAGAGTTCGTTATGTGGGCCATAACCCCATGAATTTTCATATGAGCTCATGTGTCTTCATCTAGTCCCTGTAGAGTTGCGTTTGTGGGTCCTCTAGTACCACTTTGGGTATCATTGTTGTTTTGGGCTTGCAGGGGTTGCGCCCCTCCGCTCTGTTAGCCTCTGCGATCTCTTGCACCTCTTTCTGGGTTTCCTTAGCGTCTTCCTTCCTGGTCTCATTTTTGTCCCGACTTCTCTCTTGATGCTTCCCTGGGTCTGATCCCAAGGTTCTTGTCACTGGTGCCTTGAAAACTTTGTTGCTTGTCCCTTTTCCTCTGTCCACCACTACTTGTTTGTATGAGGGGGTTCCCTTGCCCCCCCCTTTACTGCTCATGTTGTTCTCTGTTGTGGCCTCGACTGTCAAACCCTAGCTCACCTCGACTGTCAAAACCTAGCTCCGAGGGAGTATTATGTTGAAAAGGTGGCACTTAAGTTTTAATCTGGTGATTGAATATTTCATCTTCCGATGCTTGTGGGTACTCCTTTCGAGCCCACCATTGCAGATGTAGAATTAAAAAGCTTTGGAGGAGGTTGGCAACTCCATAGGACGTTTCATAAAAGTTGATGAAGTTGAATTACGTTCACCAGATAAGAGAATGGCCAAGGTGCTCATTGAAGTGGACGTTCATGCGAGGCTCCTGGAAGTGCTAGAGATCGAATGGAGGGGTCTTATGTTTGTCCAGAGGCTGTACTATTTGGGCATCCCTTTCTGATGCTCACTCTACAGACGTACCAATAACCTGAGGAAGGAATGTCCAAATATCTATGGCTCATTAGTTGAGGAAGACTCATCAGATGATTTTCCAGCTAACAGTGTTACACCTTTGGGGGATGCACAATCGCCAGGGGATTACCCGGGTTTGAGTTCTGAAGATAGTCATGTTGTGTCAAACCACACCTTTATTGGTAAAGCTAAAATACTACTGTCCTAAACTATATTTTTGTTTAACTGCATGGGAGTGTGATCACTTAAATAGTATTCTCTTCCCGTAATAGTCACTATTGCATGTTTTAGATAAAGGAAAGACTATGGATACACTTCCTGAGATTACTGAATCGGTAGATGATAGAGCCTTTCCTTTTCTTGAGACTGTTTCTACTACTAGGGAGGTTTCCACTATTAATCCTAAGAATCACTACTATCGCCTCGGGTTATAGTGAATCTATCTTTAGTGATCCTTCTTTAGACAGGATGCTAACAGCTCTAGTTCCCACTCTTAATCGAAATTCAAGCCCTATCCCGATTCCAACCTTCTTGGGGAAGGACCCTATGGTTAGACCTTTACCTAGCGGTGATTCTAAGGATTCTCAGGGGGAAGGGGTTTTCAAATATGTTGACCCTGCATGGTCGCAGTGTTTGGAGTTTGAATTGTCACTTATCAAAACAAGGAGTGCCTGCAGAAAGGCGGGGACAAACAGTTCTTCCTATGCTTCTCATATTTCCTCTAATACTGATCAAGGGGTGCTTAGAGACATGAAAGCCTTGATAAGGGATAAATCATGATCCTACTCTCCCTCAATATCATAGGGGTAGGAGGAACCCTAAAATTGGCCTCCCTTCGTATACTTTTATCAAAAACTTCCCCAAGTATAATATTCCTACAAGAAACTATGGTGGTTGTAGAAAAGGAGAGAAACTTTATGTTTAAACTCAGACCTGACTGGATGATTTGTGCAGTAAGTGTTGTGGGGACTTCTGGTGGTCTCCTGGTGTCATGCAATCCAAATTATTTTGATATAGAGCCTGTCCTAAGCTGTGGTGGTATATTTTTGTCAGGATTAAACTTATTGGATAACATGATGATTTCACTACTGAATGTTTATGCCCCCTATCAAGACCGCAAATGTTTATGGGAAACAGTGGATGGTGAAGGATTATTAGCTCATAATGATCTGATTATAGCAGGTGATATAAATTTCATGACTTCTACAGAGGAGGTTTGGGGGTCGTCAGCTCTGGTAGACTCTTTGGCGGGGTTTTTTAAGGCACTTTTTACAAAAAACAATTTAGTGGACGTTGTCCCTACCTAGGTGGTTCCAACATGGCATAATGGTAGGTCTGGTGAAGATGGAATTGCAAAAAGACGAGACCAGATCTATGTGGTGGAGGATCTAATTACATCTACAATGAGGTATAGGACATGGGTGGAATATCCCTATCTGTGTGATCATGCTCCAGTATTTCTTCAATTGGGTGATGGGATTTCGGCGGTTGCTTATCCTTTCAAGTTAAATCTAGTTTGGATAAGAGAAGAATCTTTCACCATTATGGTTCGGGAAGTATGGAATGACTCGCAGTTACAACAGGTTATTGGATCCCAAAGGAGACTAGTAGGGAAACTTTCCCTTTTAAAAAATCAGGTTAAGTTATGGTCTAAGGAAAAACGCTTATAGGAACATATAAAACTAGGTAAGATTGAAGAGGCTCTAACTAACATTTGCGTACAGAAGACATAGGGTACATTTAGTGATGATTATGATCACGTTATGATTACTCTTGAGGTTGAGTGCAAGAAACTTCTGCTGGATGAGGAGGAAAGTTGGTGATAAAAGAGTAGGGCGATTTGGATTAAATGTGGAGATAAAAATACTAAAATTTTCATCGCTTTGCAAGCTATAGGAGAAATAAAAAGTTCATCTGGGAGATAAAGTATGAAGCAGGTGGGATCCATGTAGGACAGGAGGCTATAAAGGAAGAAACAAACAATTTCTTCAAATATTTCTTTAGTGATACAAGTCAGAACAACATTGGGGATCAGATTAATACAATTAGGTTATGTCCTAATTATGTGAGTGAGGAAGAGGTTCAATTTTTAGAAAAGTGTTGTATGAGGGATGAAGTCCTTGAGGTACTAAGGGGTTTTGCAAAAGACAAAAGTCCAGGGCCGAATGGATAGACTGTAGAATTTTTCCTATTTTTCTTCGAGTTGGTTGGATAGGACTTGATCTATATGGTTGAGGAAACAAGACTCAGAGGAGAGGTAATTAGACTGATCAACTCAACTTTCCTTGAATTGATTCCAAAAGTAAATAACCCCAATTCTTTCTACGATTTCCACCCAATTGCACTTTGTAACTTATGTTACAAGATCATTGCTAAAGTTACAGCGAGGAGAATCAGGCCAATACTGTCCAGATCACTGTCAGAAGAACAATTGGGTTTTCTCAAAGGAAGACAAATTTTAGATGCCATAGGTACTGCTCAGGAGTGTATTCACAGCATTAAAACAAAAAATCTCTAAGCTATTATCTTGAAGCTTGACTTAAAAAAGGCCTATGACTATACCAACTAGGATTTTTTGAGGTTAATACTTCTTCAATGTGGTTTTGGGCTGTGAACAACAAATTGGATTATGGGTTGTGTAACTTCTACAACATACACCATTTTGATAAATGGAGAGGCAACCAATTTTTTTCAGAGCAATAGAGGACTTAGACAGGGATGTTCATTGTCGCTTCTTCTTTCCATATTGGTGATGGAAGGTCTCAACCTTTATTTATAGAAAGCTCAAGCAGATGGAGCTCTCACAGGGATAAAGGTTTCCATATTGATAAAGGTACTCCACTCTTTTTGTGGATGAAATTCTTATAATGTCGAAAGGCTTAGTTGTAGAATGGGAGAAAATCCAAAATATTCTCTATGTTTTTTGTCGAGCATCGGGGTTTGGTGATTAATGTACAAAAGTATGTTTTCCTTCATTTCAAAGTTCCTCCGGAAACTCACACAGTTTTAAAAGACTTATATCATTAATCCTTCAAAGACCTCTCTGTAGGGTTCAGATATCTGGGGTATTTTTTGAAACCAGATAGTTATAAGGTGGAGGATTGGCATTGGCTTTTTGAAAAGTTTGAATCTCGGATCAATCACTAGTGTAATAGATGGCTCTCCCTGGCGCGATCGATTTGTGTTGATAAAAGTAGTATTAGAGAGTCAGTCAGTATACTGGATGGATCTTGCTCATATTTTGATTTATGTTCTCCATAGGATCCGAAATTTGATGATTTCCTTCCTCTGGTCAGGAAACAAGAACAAACACAGTTACCACTTAAGAAATTGGGAGACGATTTCAAAACCAAAACTCTATGGAGGTTGGGGGATGAGGAACATTTTCGTTTTCTACAAGGTGTTGGCGACAAACACATTATGGAGAGCTTTGATGAATATTGAAATTTGGAAAAGGGTGATCAAAGTTAATTACTTTCTCCATGCGTCGGTGTCGATCTGGTTAAGATCAACTTCTTCGGTTACATCCTATGGATCCCAGACCTGGAAAAACCTCCTTTTTACATTACCAGTGATATTATAGTGGTTGGCTTGGAACCTGGGCTTGAGACACTCTATTTTAATTGGGAAGGATGCAATTTTGGGAATGGGGCATGACTCCATTTTATCTCTGGAGTCAGTGCACAGTCTTAATCAAAAAAATGTTCATCTCTTGTATCAAGCAAGTCATGTTTTGCCTCAGGGTTCGATAAGCTCAATATGGCTAGACAGTGTTGAACTAGATTTGGTTGGTGAAACAACAATGGAATGGGATAGGTACAGGAAAAACCTGATTGGTTCAAGCATCAAACTTGTGGATAGGCCAGACGAATTAAAGTGGATTGGTGGTGATTCGTCAGGACAAATTTCTGTCAAGAATGTTTGCTCAACTCTTTCAAAAAAAAATGTGGAAATTCAAAACTGGGGGATGGAGGAGAACGTTATGGAAATGGGTCTGTCCACTAAAGATCAAGCTATTTGCTTGGCTGTTAGCTGAAAATAAAAGTTTAACTTGAAAAAATATGCAAAAAAGAGGTTGGAAGGGGCCAAGAATGTGTTATCTGTGTAAAGGTATGAGGGAATAAGGTAAACACCTTTTTGTAAATTGTCCTTTTATGATAACAATTTGGGAAAAAGTGAAATTTGCTCTAAAACTCACTGTTGGTTGGACTGGCAATTCAGTGAATGAATGTTTTGAAAACTGGGCAAAATAGAACTATAATTTCCAAACTCTACCAGTTTACATTTGTTAGTACCTTTGGCTTGATAGAAACAAGTCTATCTTCAAGTTTGGGACTCCTTCTATTATGAGGATAGTGTATCTATATCTAGGGACTTTGGGAACTCATTGGAAAAATAAAAAAAATTCAGCTCCTCGACTTCCATCTACAAATTTTCTTGAAGATAAAGTTATTGCATGGTTCAATGGGGTTGGACAACAGAATGTCGAATTAAGTGGGGCAAGTGGACTCTTAAAGATCAATGATCATTCAGAGTATAGATGGACATTAAATTGTGGCAGTGGAACAAACTCTAGGACATAACTCATGGGAGCTTGCGCTACTCTAACTCTGGCATCTAGACTATCAGTTTCTGACATACATGTACTAGGGGATTCTAAAATAGTCATCGATTGGCTCAATCAGAAATGAGCTCTTCAAGTTGTAACTTTAGATGGTTGGAAGGATAGAATAACTGAACTTCTCACTCACTTCGGATCTATCTCTCGTGCACATATATTCAGGGAAGAGAATCAAGAAGCTGAGAGACTATAAAAAAGGGCACTAAAAAATTGTCCAGGGAGAATTTCCTACAATCAATGTGAAGGTGGCCATGAGGGCCCTACTCATTTTTAAAATATGTTTTGATCTTCACGGGGATCAACTTCTGTGTTTCAATGTTTTTATTTTGAAGGTTCCAGTTGCAACAGTTCCCTCTTTGGTAGGAAAGAGACTTTTTGGTTTTGATAATAGCCCCACGGTAGCTTTGACGAAGATGTTATATTGTAAGGATATTGGAACTTTTTTTGTGTAGTAAGAATGTTTACTTATTTTGGTCCAGTCTATGAAAAGAACAGTTTCATGATGTAACAACTATCTTTGAGAAAAAATCATATTTTTATGAATATAATGTGAAATTTTTTTTTGTGGAAAAAAAGAAGTAGATGTAGCACTAACACCAGAATTTAAAATTTACTCCTTTTCATTGAATTCACTTATATATTTTTAGAATATTTCTCTCAACCACTCAAACTAAACCCAATTGACCATCTCTTAACAATTAAATAAATAAAAATAAAAATAATTATCATTGACCATCTAAAACTTTATTAGATATAGATAAAATCTATCGTTAATTGACTTTGATTACATAAGGGTGAATATATGATGAATTTTAGTTAGATAGGGTTACACAATTTACCTATCTTTCAAGACAAGTAAAGTCTTCCGTGTGTTTTATGGAAGAGTAAGGTCGTGTTATCCTTATGGTAATATGTTATTTTTTTAATTATTTAATATTTGATTAGAGTGGATCTAAAATCCTTGGAACCCGACGTTCAAGGTATTAGTTTTAAGGAGAGCACACATTAGGTTTTGATAAAAACCAAAATGTATGGATAAGTGGATATCTCTATGTAATGTCACATATTTAATTATTGTTGTTTACGATGTATTTTTAATAAATTAAACACATATTTAATTATTGTTGTTTACCATGTTTTTTTTAATAAATTAAAATATTTTTTTTATCAATGTTTTTCATTAAATTTGGAATTTATGATAATAATAATAATAATCTATTTTTAAGGTTATGGCTAAGCCAACACACCAAATTGGTGTATGAGACCCCCTTGTTTGTGGGACAAGAGACCTTCTTCGCTCAACGATTTGATTGGTAAAGTCTACGAAGGTATAGAGCATCTGAGTGGGCCCAATGGTTAAGAACATGTGTTATCTCCGGGGAGGTCACAAGTTCAAAACCGGTGGGGGGTAGGGATGCTCATATTGGCCCGTTGTGACAAGGCTGGAAGGGTAGACGACCCCTGGGATAGAGGTTCACAAGGTTTGATGGACCTTCGATGGACCTCGGGACGTCTCGGCCCTTGCTAAGTCACAAGTTATTGGTATATCTGGCTTGCGGGCTATTGGATATACTCTTGGGAGGTTGTTGTTCCCATGGTAAAAAAAAAAAGTCTACGAAGGTATACATACCCTACCCCACTCTGAATTTGAACCTATAACCTATTAAGAGGAAACACATGTTCTTAACCATTAGGCCCACTCAAGCTGTATATCTAAAAAAAAATTAGATATATTTGATAATTTTTTTATTATAAATTTAATTGGATGAAATATTTTTAGAGTGTCAATTTTTTTTTTAAGGATAAGGTGTGTGAACATATAAATAATTTTAGAATAAGATATGTCATCATACAAATAACTTTAGGATAAGGAGTGTCATCATACAAATAACTTTTGTTAGAATCTAATTGTTGTAGATTCCTTGTGTGTATGTGTGAGAAATATTTTGAGTGTCATATTTATTCTTTAAGATGAGACATTACCATGTAGATAATTTTTGTTCAAATCTAAGAGATGTAGATTTATTATGTGTGTGTGAGAGAAATATTAGAGTGTCAAAATTATTCTTTTAAAATGAGGTGTGACCATGCAAACAACCTTTGTTCAAACCTAATAGATATATGCAAATAACCTTTGTTCAAATCTAATAGATATATGAGGGTGGGTACATGGGACAGAACATTCTCTCCACCCCACCATCATATATGTTTTACTCAATATTCTCCCCCGTCCTCATCTTCATGTAATATATTTTATTCAATATTTCAATAATATGCAATTTTGAATCGGTCTTAGAAATAGTTATGCTCCTTCAAGGATGAAGGAAATATCTTCTATGGTATTCTCCACTTGTAATTTTGTTTCTCTCAAATAAAATTACTTGATTTTTTCCACACCACCTTACTAATGAGTATTCTCCATGGATAATTTTAAGGATGGGAATTTAACTTAAAATGTAAAAACCTTAACCAAATTTACTAATCTTTAATAAACAAATATAAAATGTTTGACGATATTTTTGAAAAAATATTCAAAATTTTAAGGATTTTATATAATTTTTAATTAATTAATTTATAAAAATAATATTTTAGTTCATTAATTTATAAAATTTATAAACAAAATTCATAAATTTTGTAATTATTTTACATGGATTGTAAATATTAATACAAAACAAAGTTTCAAATCATATTCATATATATATATATATATATATATATATATATATATATGACGACGACGATGATGATGATGATGATGATGATGATGAACGTCCACTAAGACCGAATTGGTCTATCGGACCTTAAGAGGGTAAGTGATTACTTGTGATTCTTTAGAATTTTGTTTCTATGCTCCAAAAGCATTAAGAGAAGTTTTCCAAGATTATTGTACTTTTGTTGAGTTAAGAGGTTAGGAAGGTTGGTAGTGTGACAAAATTTTTAAAAATGATATCTAATATGGGTATAGGCTATAGAATCTAAGAGAAAGTGTTCTTCATCTTCAACCTTCTTAGTGTCACAAAGGTGACACACTCTTTCACCCCATGGCGTTTTAGGAATCGACCAACACCTAGTTTCACTATGGAGCTCGTGGAATTTGTTCTTATCTTAGCAATGTTTATTTTTTTCTTTGCACTTGGCAAAATAGATAGATAATTTTGATCTTCTAGATTAGGGTTTATTACATCCTTATAATACCTTAATTTT
>ML784909.1:207845-223452 GCA_009831015.1 Picea engelmannii | reverse complement strand
TATATATATATATATATATATATATATATATATATATATATATATAACTTGGATCGATAACCATTAAATATATATAATTGTAATAATAAAACTTACATCAATAAACATTAAGAAGACCCACACAGTAACATTCACTTAAATTCAAAGGACCCACAAAGTAACATTCACTTAAAAGGACTCACAAAGTAAGATTCACTTAAATTCAAAAAAAGTCTCATATACTTACGTCATGCTCAAGAGGGGACAAGGAAGAAAAGAAAATTAAATGTTCTATCAAGATTATGCAATTTATTAAACTTTTCATGACATACACATAAATTTAATATTAAAGGAATTTGATATATATTTAATAGATTAAATTAATTTAAGTAGCTTTAATATAATATTTTATTTTTTATAAATTTGAAGGATGGGATGTTCTTTTTGACATTGTCCATGACAATTTGGAGCAATTGTTGTGACAATAACTTCAATTTAGATTTTAACAAATATGGTCCTTTCATGCACGAGGTTTGCCAAATGTGGTTGTTGATTATATTAAATATTTTTTTATGTAGTCTTCAGACATGTTATTATAATGGCTTTAATAAGGAACATACAAATTATATTCTTCATTGTAGGGTGTGAGCGTGGTTAAGCGTCTTTCCAATTTTATTGTCTGTAAAAAGAGGTTCCCATTGAAAATTAAAAACATTAAAAACATGAGAAATTGTAAATGTTTGTGTGATAATAGTAGGCATCAACAAAAACAATACCCACATCCTCGTAGATGCACTGATAAAGAGTACAACAAGGGACACCTCTTAAATTATTGAATGTGTCGTTTCTCATCCCATTGAACTGTGACAACTATTGGTTATGCTACATTGTCAAAGAAATACACCGAGAAAGAAAGGTATCGACCAAAATTTCATCATTAGTCTCAAATTGTGAAATTTGTTCGCTGGTACCTTTGTTTCTCTATGTATTTCTCTGTGAAAATGTAGCATAACGAATAATTGCCACGATTAAGTGGGATGAGAGATGACACACTCATTAATTTAAGAGGTGTCCCTTGTTTCCATGTTTAACACTGCTTATGGGTCTCATTTTCCTTGACACCTACTATTAGCACACAAACATTTACCATTCTTCATGTTTTGATTTTTTTTTTAATTTTAAATAAGAACCTCTCTTTTTAGAGACAGAAAAATTGGAAAGAAGTTTAACTACCTTCACACACTACAAAGAAGAATAAGGTTTGTTGTTATTTTGATAAAACCATTATAATAATATGTCAAAATACTATATCAAAGATATAATCAATAACCACATCTAACCTCAACATTAATTTCAAATTACTTAAACAACTAACATATTGTATTTTTTTACGATGACAAATTATTTAAACAACTAACACGAGAATTATGAGCTAAGAATGCAGTTGAAAGCTCTTGAGGAAGAGAAGCAGAGGCTGCAAGATTGACTGATATGTCATGAATATTTTCACATGAGTATTTTTCATGAATTAGAAAGAAAGTTACATATATTGGCACCATCAATCAGTAAAGTTGGACAAACAGAGAATGTAAAGTCTCCACTGCAAGAGAGACTATCTCCATAAACAAACATGATCAAGAAAGATGACTCTTCATATTATTCTTTTTCCCATCAAGATGAAGAGTGCTCGAGGGTATTCGAGGAAAAGAGAACTTCAGATGAAGAAGTTCCACATAAACAGTTGGCCTTACCTTCCAGTCCAGAAAAAGGTATCATGTGTAAGGCATCTCCATGGAAAGATGTGCATACTACAGGAGAAGAAATGAAGACTTTTCCGTTGGTGAATGGTCTAGTTATCCATGTGCTTCATGTTGAACTAGAAACCATGATGTGGAGAAGTGTCAGAGAAGACAATCTGTGCAACTAAAACCCTCCAAAAAGAAGACAGATCATTTCTCAAGTCAGAGGAAAAGGAGGAATGATAAGAAGGGATCGTTGAACAAGACACTCTGCTCTTATTGTGGTAAGAGTGTGTTAGAACCCTATATAATAGGGAATCAACATTCTGAATAATATTTGTCTATTTCAGGCGGATGTATTCGCTCATGACGCATGGCGAAGGCGGCAGAAAACGCCCGACACTGACCAAGCATAAGATGGATGCTTGTGCGCGACTTCAAAGCGAGTTTGGTACATTTTTGAGAAAAATTGGGAATTGGTTTGAAAGACAAAAAATTGTTGTTCTTGTGGGTAAAAGTAAGATTGGGTTTATTAACCTAAGTCAGGGTTTTATAATCTATGTTTGGCAAATTTATCAAAAAATGGCCCCTCGGCCTTTGCCTTTGTGCATAGTTTTGTGAAAAATTAACATAATTTTTAGAAAAAAATATTGGCCTAGGGCCAACTTCCTAATGCTCGACACCAAGGGATATGCGTCATTTCATGCACCAAGAGCAGACAAGCAGCGCCAGCACAGCACAAACACCAAACCCCAAAGCCCAAGCCTCGGGCTCATTTCATTGCTACAATGTATGACTGTTGATTAATATAATCACTTAAAGCTCAGTCTATCGTGTGAATGTGGGATATTGCCCACAGGAAACCTAATATATAAAACGCAGCGTTTAAAACCCCGTGCCAGGTGCTCGAACCAGAGTCAAGGTGTCGATTGAAAAGAGCCACGTATCTGCATCAACAACAACACAAGTCAACCACCAAAGCAAACAACCTCCAAGCACTCAACACCGAGGATAGGCACCGTTTCTTACAGCAACAACAAAACTATATTGTGATTCTTTCTGTGCAAATGAGTTTGAAGGATGTTTACTATCACACGTCCCCATCATCATCTGCTAATAGAGGGCCGACTAGTTGCAGTGTTCGTGGATTATCAGCCGGGGCATCAATCATGTCTCCCCAAAGGCACATTTCTTTCCATGGTATAGGTAGCCAAGAACTGAGGCAGAAATTGAGGAACTCCTCATCTGGCTAAGAGACAAACACCCGAGAGAGAGAAAATTGAAGGCATCCATTGCCCAGTGGAAAAAATTAAGATCTCATCAATCAAAAAATGTTGTGTACAATGATGTTCACATATTTCAAGTGAATCAATTCAAAGATAATGAAAAATGTGGAGTTTTCCCTAGTACCAAGGCTGCTTTGCTTCTGGAAAAGAAATTTGGTCCTTGTCTAGAATTTGAATCTTCTGAAGTTCCCAAGCGTCGTGGGAGGAAGCCAAAAATACACTATCATGAGAGAATGTATCAGTGTGAATGCTTGGAGCCTGTGTGGCCATCTCACAGTCATTGTCTCTCTTGTCATCATACATTTCTTTCTATTTCAGAGTTTCAGACACATAATAAGGGAAATGTGCATTGAACAGAGCTTCAGTTCTGGAGGAAGCTACAAAGAATAATGATGTAGCTCCAAAGGTGAAGAGGTGAAAATGTGAAAGCGGTCACTCACAGGCAGATCGTTTCTTTGAGCTGATGGAGACTGCCTCACAGACTCCTCCAAAGAAAAGTGGCAAGTCATCACTTCTCTTTTCAAACTCTGGTAAATTTAAAAAGAAAAAGGCCAAAAGCAGTCCATATGATTTGACAGAGATATGTAAGTAATTTATAGTTCCATGTTCAAATAAAGATTTAGTGCGCAAAATAGGCTTGATTTCCTCTAATGGTATAGCAAGCTTTGTCTCAGCACCATCCTATTCACCTTCGCTTGATCCAAGTCTCATGATCTGCCTTTCCAAACAAGGTGGAGGTGGTTTAGACCTCTCGGCACCCAACCATTCTACTCTTGATGTTGTATTAGTACAGAGCAGACTAACATCCATGCTCCTTTGGGTACTTCGCATACAGTGGTCAACTCATGCCTTCCCTCTTCACATTTGGCTGTCTTAGGTGAAAACATGAATGGAAAAATGCATCAAATGGATACAAATCTAGAGCCTGGCTCCAAGGTGGACAATGGGAGAAACTCAACCATCTTATTGAGGAACACAACAACCAACTTTCAAATATTTGCAAAGCGCATTGTTCCTAAAGCTTCCATGAAGCCATTATTAGGAAGGATGTTGCCAATTTTAAGAAGACTTAAGATCAATTTGCTTGATATGGATGCTGCTTTATCTGAACAAATCCTAGAGCCATCAAAAGCTTGTTTTTCAAAAAGACGTGATTGGCGTGCATTTGTGAAGTCTGCAAAATCAATATTTGAGATGTTTGAAGCCACAATAATTTTGGAACAAATGATCAAGACTGATTGCTTGAGAAAACTATGGTGGTATTGGTCCTCATACTCAGCAACAGTTAAGGTATCGACAATATATGCGCTAGCATTAAGGATCTATGCCCTTGATGCAACTATTATGTATAGGAAGTCATCAATTACTTCCGAACCAGCAGACACTCCAAAGTTGAGCAAGCCTGGAAAGAAAAAGAAGGACGAGGATGGATAGCAATCAGGGTATTGGCTGATATGTATTATATTTTCCTAAAGGGAAGACCCAGCAGAAGAATGTTTCTGGGGTGTACCTTATTATTTTTTGCTCTTGTTCTAAATTTTCTCGACTGGAGTCCAATTGAAGGTTGTTCAGATGATCAAATCCCACAAACGTTCTATAGCATTGAAAGAATCTGAGAAAGCAGAGAGATCATTGTTTGAAGCATCGTTCTAATGTAACTGGCAATCAAAGGGCATGTGGCAATTTTAATTTCATGAATGACAAATGGAATGTATCCCAGTTTTTAGGCGTAGACCAAATCAAATGGCAGACAGGGATTTTAGTTATAGTGAAGTGGCAGAGTATCCATATTTCGAGGAGTTCATTTACAGTAAACACCTGGCAGTTAGAACACAGGTGGCAAAGCATTCATGTCTAAGAAGATTTGACTCCAGCCAGTTTTCAACAACCTCCAACATGTTCCAGATGTCGAGCAGCAGATATCAAATTCAGTTTTCAGTTATTTTGATGTCTTGTTATGTGTCAATCTGTGTAACTGTTTACTATTTTTAGAGGCAGAGCCCGAATCTTCAAAGGCTAGGAGGGATTTTTTTATTATATATTCACATGTAAAAAACATAGAGAGGGTTCGACTGGGCTGGGTTCAAGAGGGTCCTGGCAGTGAAGCATTTTTTCTTGCTGGTTCGACCTGTGTGAGGGGTTTTTCAACCTGACGGGAATAAAATTTTCTTTGCTGGAGCATGGACTGTGTATGGCCAGAGAATATTTCTCTGTAATTTTAATGATGGATCAGTAATTAGACATTTTTCTTTTATAGGATTCTTGTGTGGTGATATTGGTGGACTTTCTCTCTGTTAAAATGTTTTTCTGTCTTCTTTATCAATTTGTTTTCAGTTCTTATTAACATAAGGAGAGTAATAGAGGCAGAATTTATCATCAGATACTCTACCTCTCAGCTTGTGGTAATCTTTATGTTTATCTTCTAAAGGCTTAGTTCGGGAATTCTTAGTTGCTCCTCTGCCTATTTTTTATCTCCCCTACTTCTTCCTTAGACCGACGCCATCATAACTTGATTCGATCCAATATCGCTGCTACCTTGCCCTGTGAAAGGATTTTGTCCAAATCTGAGAATTAAATCACTTTGTTTAAAACGCAGACCCCATTTGCCCAATGGCTCTCCTTGCTGTCGCAAAGTAACCATCTCAAAATCAAAAACTCTATATTTTCGTTGCTTTTATAACTAGCCTAAAACCCATCCCTTAAAAACAAAGCTAAATCTAAAAGAGAGATCCCTCTCTGATTCTTGGAGGGCTAGATCCAAGACTCGAAGCGGTTCGAGGTTACCTCTGTGATTGCCTCAGCAGCCTTAGGCAAATTACAGAGCGCTACAATTTTTGGCGACTCCACTGGGGAACTTCTCCAGATCTGCACTTCAAGTTCAGATTTGACTTCTGATGGTGAACAGAAGCCAAACACAGGAAGGTTGTACCTTTCACCTGGCGACTCCATTGTTCAAGATCCCGTGCTTCAAAGATCGCAAGCGACTTCACTGCTGAAGAATCCAGATTTCAGAGCCTTGATGAAGCTTCAAGATGACAAGGTATGGGGAAAATCCTATGTATTGTGAAGCTATAAAATATTTCAGGGATGAGTTAGCAGATTTTCCAATTGAAGAAGTTTCGTTAACTACCCTGTCTCATTGTTGGAAATCGAAATTTTTTCCTCATGAATTTAAAATTTGTGTTCTAGCGATGTTGGCTGAAAAACTCGAAAGGGATATTGAGATTTTGAAAACTCAGATTCAGTCCTACAGTTTCCAATCTCCAAAGCAATTTTGTGAGAAAATCACGTCTCCAAAACCAAAAGATATTGTGTCCTCTTTCGATTTTCTGATTGATGAATCTTTTTCTTGCAAGCATAAGTCTGAAATTGAACAGTTGCAGTCATGGTTTGATATTGAGGACATGAATAAGAAACTTATCCATGTTAAAATGCTGAAGGAATACCCGGAGAATCAACAAATAGATCATTTATTTTTTGACCTGGTTGCAAATTATATGGAGCTCTTTTTCAGTGCAACTGTTCAAACATGTTTTTCCTGCAAGAACCCGAGCTATCACCAGCTGCAAGTACATATTTCAGTCTTGATTTTCATCAAACATGATGAGGAAGCCGAATCATGGGATCAACTACTGGGTTGGCTTCATTGGCACTTTTTCATTACCTAATTAAAGCAGTAACTGTTAGATTAGGGTAGGTAGGAGTGTGCCAATAAGCTCAACAGAATGAGAATCTTTTCTTTTTCATTTCTTCATAGTTTATTTTTAGTTTACGGTTTGGGGGCAGCCCAATGATCAGCTGGTCGACGAAATTCAGAGTTCATGGATTCTAAACACCTCTTTCAGAGCTATTTTCCCCAGGTGGAGCCTATGTTAGAACCCTATATAATAGGGAATCAACGTTCTGAATAATATTTGTCTATTTCAGGCGGATGTATTCTCTCATGACGCATGGCGAAGGCGGCAGAAAATGCCCGACACTGACCAAGCATAAGATGGATTCTTGCACGCGACTTCAAAGCGAGTTTGGTACATTTTTGAGAAAAATTGGGAATTGGTTTGAAAGACAAAAAATTGTTGTTCTTGTGGGTAAAGGTAAGTTTGGGTTTATTAACCTAAGTCAGGGTTTTATAATCTATGTTTGGCAAATTTATCAAAAAATGTCCCCTCGGCCTTTGCCTTTGTGCATATTTTTGTGAAAAATTAACATAATTTTTAGCAAAAAATATTGGCCTAGGGCCAACTTCCTACTGCTCGACACCAAGGGATATGCGCCATTTCATGCACCAAGAGAAGACAAGCAGCGCCAACACAACACAAACACCAAACCCCAAAGCCCAAGCCTCGGGCTCATTTCATTGCTACAACGTATGACTGTTGATTAATATAATCACTTAAAGCTCAGTCTATCGTGTGAATGTGGGATATTGCCCACAGGAAACCTAATATATAAAACACAGCGTTTAAAACCCCGTGCCAGGTGCTCGAACCAGAGTCAAGGTGTCGATTGAAAAGAGCCACGTATCTGCATCAACAACAACACAAGTCAACCACCAAAGCAAACAACCTCCAAGAACTCAACACCGAGGATAGGCATCATTTCTTACAACAACAACAAAACCGTATTGTGATTCTTTCTGTGCAAATGAGTTTGAAGGATGTTTACTATCACACGTCCCCATCATCATCTGCTAATAGAGGGTCGACTATTTCCAGTGTTCAGGGATTACCAGCCGAGGCATCAGTCATGTCTCCCCAAAGGCACATTTCTTTCCATGGTATAGGCAACCAAGAACTGAGGCAGAAATTGAGGAACTCCTCATCTGGCTAAGAGACAAACACTTGAGAGAGAGAAAACTGAAGGTAGCCATTTCCCAGTGGAAAAAATTAAGATCTCATCAATCAAAAAATGTTGTGTACAATGATGTTCACATATTTCAAGTGAATCAATTCAAAGATAATGCAAAATGTGGAGTTTTCCCTAGTACCAAGGCTGCTTTGCTTCTGGAAAAGAAATTTGGTCCTTGTCTAGAATCTGAATCTTCTGAAGTTCCCAAGCGTCGTGGGAGGAAGCCAAAAATACACTATGATGAAAGAATGTATCGGTGTGAATGCTTGGAGCCTATGTGGCCATCTCGCAGTCATTGTCTCTCTTGTCATCATACATTTCTTTCTATTTCAGAGTTTCAGACACATAATAAGGGAAATGTGCATTGAACAGAGCTTCAGTTCTGGAGGAAGCTACAGAGAATAATGATGTAGCTCCAAAGGTGAAGAGGCGAAAACGTGAAAGCGGTCACTCACAGGCAGATCGTGTCTTTGATTCGATGGAGACTGCCTCACAGACTCCTCCAAAGAAAAGTCGCAAGTCATCACTTCTCTTTTCAAACTCTGGTAAATTTAAAAAGAAAAAGGCCATAAGCAGTCCATATGATTTGACAGAGATATGTAAGTAATTTATAGTTCCATGTTCAAATAAATATTTAGTGCACGAAATAGGCTTGATTGCCTCTAATGGTATAGAAAGCTTTGTCTCAGCACCATCCTATTCACCTTCGCTTGATCCAAGTCTCATGATCTGCCTTTCCAAACAAGGTGGAGGTGGTTTAGACCTCTCGGCACCCAACCATTCTACTCTTGATGTTGTATCTAGTACAGAGCAGACTAACATCCATGCTCCTTTGGGTACTTCGCATACAGTGGTCAACTCATGCCTTCCCTCTTCACATTTGGCTGTCTTAGGTGAAAACATGAATGGAAAAATGCATCAAATGGATACAAATCTAGAGCCTGGCTCCAAGGTGGACAATGGGAGAAACTCAGCCATCTTATTGAGGAACACAACAACCAACTTTCAAATATTTGCAAAGCGCATTGTTCCTGAAGCTTCCATGAAGCCATTATTAGGAAGGATGTTGCCAATTTTAAGAAGACTTAAGATCAATTTGCTTGATATGGATGTTGCTTTATCTGAACAAATCCTAGAGCCATCAAAAGCTTGTTTGTCAAAAAGACGTGATTGGCGTGCATTTGTGAAGTCTGCAAAATCAATATTTGAGATGTTTGAAGCCACAATAATTTTGGAACAAATAATCAAGACTGATTGCTTGAGAAAACTATGGTGGTATTGGTCCTCATACTCAACAGCAGTTAAGGTATCGACAATATCTGCACTAGCATTAAGGATCTATGCCCTTGATGCAGCTATTATGTATAGGAAGTCATCAATTACTTTCGAACCAGCATACACTCCAAAGTTGAGCAAGCCTGGCAAGAAAAAGAAGGACGAGGATGGATGGCAATCGGGGTATTGGCTGATATGTATTATATTTTCCTGAAGGGCAGGCCCAGCAGAAGAATGTTTCTGGGGTGTACCTTATTATTTTTTTCTCTTGTTCTAAATTTTCTCGACTGGAGTCCAATTGAAGGTTGTTCAGATGATCAAATCCCACAAACGTTCTATAGCATTGAAAGAATCTGAGAAAGCATAGAGATCATTGTTTGAAGCATCGTTCTAATGTAACTGGCCATCAAAGGGCATGTGGAAATTTTAATTTCATGAATGACAAATGGAATGTATCCCAGTTTTCAGGCGTAGACCAAATCAAATGGCAGACAGGGATTTCAGTTACAGTGAAGTGGCAGAGTATCCATATTTCGAGGAGTTCATTTACAGTAAACACCTGGCAGTTAGAACACAGGTGGAAAAGAATTCATGTCTAAGAAGATTCGACTCCAGCCAGTTTTCAACAACCTCCAACATGTTCCAGATGTCGAGCAGTAGATATCAAATTCAGTTTTCAGTTATTTTGCTGTCTTGTTATGTGTCAATCTGTGTAACTGTTTACTATTTTTAGAGGCAGAGCCCGAATATTTGAACGCTGGGAGGGATTTTTTATTATATATTCACATGTAAAAAACATAGAGAGGGTTCGACTGGGCTGGGTTCGAGAGGGTCCTGGCAGTGAAGCATTTTTTCTTGCTGGTTCGACCTGTGTGAGGGGTTTTTCAACCTGACAGGAATAAAATTTTCTTTGCTGGAGCATGGACTGTGTATGGCCAGAGAATATTTCTCTGTAATTTTAATGATGGATCAGTAATTAGACATTTTTCTTTTATAGGATTCTTGTGTGGTGATATTGGTGGAGTTTCTCTCTGTTAAAATGTTTTCTTGTCTTCTTTATCAATTTGTTTTCAGTTCTTATTACCATAAGGAGAGTAATAGAGGCAGAATTTATCATCAGATACTCTGCCTCTCAGCTTGTGGTAATCTTTATGTTTATATTCTAAAGGCTTAGTTCAGGAATTCTTAGTTGCTCCTGTGCCTAGTTTTTACCTCCCCTACTTCTTCCTTAGACCGACACCATCATAACTTGATTCGATCCAATATTGCTGCTACCTTGCCCTGTGAAAGGATTTTGTCCAAATCTGAGAATTAAATCACTTTGTTTAAAACGCAGACCCCATTTGCCCAATGGCCCTCTTTGTTGTCCCAAAGTAACCATATCAAAATCAAAAACTCTATATTTTCATTGCTTTTATAACTAGCCTAAAACCCATCCCTTAAAAACAAAGCTAAATCTAAAAGAGAGATCCCTCTCTGATTCTTGGAGGGCTAGATCCAAGACTCGAAGTGGTTCGAGGTTACCTCTGTGATTGCCTCAGTAGCCTTAGGCAAATTATAGAGCGCTAACAGAGTGGATATCAGATCGAGAAGTGTTATACACTTTACCTGCACTTATGTCTGAAGAAAAACATGAAATATTTAAAGACACTTTCAAGAAGACAAGAAATAGCTCCATATGAAGTCAATGGTCTTACTAAAAAGCTTGGGAAAGAACACTTCCCGATGGCTTGTCTTGGAAAAGTGATATATGAAGACATTGAAGAATGGTTCATGGACAGTGGCTCATCTTGCCACATGTCCAAGATGAGATCAATATTCTTTACTTTCTCAAAATATGACACAAATTGCTATGTGGGATTTGGAACCAACACCAGACAAGCAATAAGAGGGTATGGATATGTAATATTCTAGCTTGAGGCAGGAATATTTATGGGAATATAACATATGGTGTATGTTACAGACTTAAAGGTGAACCTACTCTTAGTTGCATCATTTGAGGATGAAGGCTATGCAGTCACATTCCATAATGGTTAGGTACTTGTGTATTCAAGGGAAGCTACTCCAGACACACCAATAATGCTTGGTATTTGCAAGAAGAGGTTATAAAGGTTACTGGGAAGACCTATAGTTTGGTCTAATGGTTACCTGGATTCAACATCATATTCAATGTCAGATTCAACATCATCGTTATAGGCATTGTCATAGGCTGGAAGCTGCGAGACTCCTCTCAGTACAATGGGAAAAATGAGTTCATAAGTAAATCATCTTTAAAAATTTCATTGTAAATATATATATTTGTAATTGTAATATGCATATCTGTAAATCTCCTAAAGTCTATTAGAAGGATTGTAAGCCATTCATTGTAAATTATAAGAGTGAGAGGGACTCTGTAAAATTTCTATATTGCCACCATGTATGAGTGAGAGGAATTTTGTAAGAGAGATTCTATATTGCCACCTTATATGATGTTGAGAGTGAGATGAATCTTGTTAGAAATATTTCTAGATAGCCACCTTTACGTATTGTTTTAGAGTGACAAGAATCTTGTTAGAGAGAATTCTAAATAGCCACTTATACATATTGTTCTACAGTGAGAGGAATCTCATTGTAAATATTTCTAAGCCTTTTGACAATAGAATGGACAATTGTTTTGTTTTGTAATCAGCTAAAGGGATACATATGGATTAAATTATCTAAGACAACATTCTTGATTCTAAAGAATTGGAATTGAAGGAACAAAAGGCTGCAGGTGGTTTGAACATGTAGATTAGAAGCAAAAAGAGCATCAAAGTAATGCAAAACTTTCTAGAGTCGGTAAAGGATAAATATTCCTCTTCTAAAATAAGAGGGATAAAGATGCATATTATAAGCATCTTTTAAATTACCATGTCATGTTTGTTTGGATGTATACCTTGAACAGAAGCAAGACATGTATAGGTGATAAAAATAAAGATCAAGTTGTTATTCAAGGGTGGAGAGACAATGGACATAGTATTCATTTAGGGACTCCTATAGATACATCAATAGTACAGGAACAATGAGTCCAAAAGGGAAAGGCATAGATCAATATTCGACTTTGTTTCATATTGGTCGAGATGGACTATCTTTAGCAATAAAATATGGGAGTGGATGTTGAATACATGATACAAGTATTGTAGACATACATGACTTTTGTTGCCAGGGAATCTATGAGCCAAAACCAGAGCTTAGTGACATTGTCAGAGGCCAGATTCAGAGTTATATTCCAGAGAAGAAGGCGAAAGTGTATTGATCTAGTACCTGAGATCGAAGACCCAAGATGAAGACTAGATTCCAAAAGATTCAACAAGATGGAAGAGTAAATTATCACCACTAAGTTGTTGAATATTTATACTTTTGGAGGTCCAAAAGTTATTTAGTGGGAGTGTGATCCAAGAGGATCTAAGGAACACTCACAGAGGTCTAGGAGGATCCAAACACTCATAGAGGTCACAGGGGATCCATAAATGCTCAAAATTTGACCATTTCAACTTATTTCAAAAATGGTATCAATGCCCAGAGCTCGTCATCAAATTTCCAATGGTGCAAACGACAAGTCAAGTGGAGTTTGTATGCAAAATTTATGAGTGATCAAAGTTCCAGTCAAACCAAGTCAAAGGTCAAAGTCCACATGGAAAAAAAAGAGTGGCACGTGTCACCACTGCAAGGGTGACACGTGGCACATGATTGTTGGTAGTTCACTGGGCAGATCGTACCTCCAGGTAGTCCAATTACAGGTTGACAAGTGGCACACAAGTGGTCCAATCATTCATTGACCTGTGGCAAGGTCAACCAATGAGAGGCCGCCACATGGCGACCTCCCATTGCCCTATAATGACTATGGTTTATTAAAATTATGGATCGTACCTCTAGGTAGTCTAATTATAGGTTGAAAAGTGGTGCACAAGTGGTGAAATCATTCATTGACCCGTGGCAAGGTCAACTAATGAGAGGCCGCCACGTGGCGACCTCCCATTGGCCTATAATCACTATGGTTTATTAAAATTATGGATCGTACCTCTAGGTAGTCCAATTATAGGTTGAAAAGTGGTCCAATCATCCATTGACTCGTGGCAAGGTCAACCAATGAGAGGCCGCCATGTGGCAACCTCCCATTGGCCTATAATGACTATGGTTTATTAAAGTTATGGAGTTAATGAGGGTTGAACCCACAACCTCCATAACCTCCCAAGACTTAACAAATCCCTCCATACCAACGCGCCACACAATGGTTCTTAACATTCATGTGGTAATAATATATTTAAATTTATGTTAAGGTTTAAATGGGCAGCCAAAGGGCCTAAGCCCTCGACTATAGTCCTTAGCCTTTGGTTTGATGTATACCACTTAACCCACATCCAATTCATGGGGAGCTTAACATGTGACGGGTTTAAAACTATAACATATATATATATATATATATATATATATATATTCCAACGTATTTTAAACCATATGCCAAATATAACATATGGTTTTATAACCATATAAATCACACCAACGAATATTCCAAGGGTCGTGAGGGATAGAACCCCCGACATTAACCATTTTAGTTGAAATCTTAACCATTATGCCAATGACACGTTTGTGACAAGATCCTCACTAATTTTAGTAATGAAGTTTCCAAACGTGTGGACGAACGTTTTGGAGCCCCGAGCCTATATATTGGGCACAGATCCCAATGCACACGTAGTCCGAGGTATACAAATATAAAGTTGTCACAAATCCCAAGATAGGGTATGGATTTCAAGGTCATACAGATGTCTCGATTTGTGTGCTAAGGAGAGGCTAAGTATGGTTGTCTTGTAAAGCGTGTCATGAGGTATATTGACTAAAGATAGGCAACTTTATACTCATTTTTCATGATTTTTTGCAAGGATCATGAATTTGAAGTCTATTTTGTGATTTGAAGTCATTTGTAACATTATTATCTCAATTTTCTATTAATGAGTATTTAATGCATTGTTTTACGTGCCAAAGAGGGTGAAATTGAGCGAGTTCGAAATTTGGTCGACTTTATAGTCAAATTTCTCAGAATTTCCCAAGGATTTCAAAGGTGAACTTATTTTCTTGTTTTGAGTGATGCAATTAAAGAGAGTCCATTAAATTGGATTTTATGAGCACATGTTGTCATGATTTTTTTTATATTTGAGATGGATAAAACAATTTTCATTAGCTTGAAGGTAACTTAAAGATGAAACAAAAGTATGTTATCTTTATGTAATTTGAGTTCTTTTATTTTTTGTTGTGTCATCTCACTATTCATCCAGTTAATCATCATTTCATGAGTTTTTGGATAAATAGAACATCATCAGAATTCTACAAACCACCTCAATACGATCAATAAATTATTCCAAATCAAGTTAGATACTGCATGTATATATGTAAAGAAATAAGTAGTGTCTAAGGATTTTTGGATCATTAGGTGACACTAAAAACCAAGAAGAACTGGGGAAAGATTCAGGAATACACCCTATCAAAGGTTTATAATGCACTTTTGTAGAGCTAATGGTCATCCCAAAATAAAACAAGAAGGAAGATGATTCAGAAGAAGAGGAAGGAGAAGATGTCTGAGAGACTAAGGAGGAAGTTGGAGATGACGGTGAGGAGACAGAGGAGGAAGAAGTGGAAGTTGCAAATCTTAAAGCGAAAGAAAAAAACTCAGATCTTGGATCCCCTTGTTTTTCCTAAATCTTTTTCTTTTGTTGATGCTTTGAAAAACACTGCCCTAAATCCCTCCCCTTCTCTTACAAGGGGAAGGAGATCCAAAAAAGACCAGATAGCTCATGGACTAGAAAATAATATAAGCTTGGGAAGAGAAGCACTTATTCCTTATGGCTCTTATTAGCAAACAAGAGGGGTTAGAGAAAGTCTTAGACAATAATGTTTTGTTTATGTGTGAACCTTTGTAATCAGTTTGTTACAATCTATTCGTGTTTTCAGATATTTGACATTAGAAATATGAAAGTGTATATTCCCGCCTCCATATGTGACAAAAGGTTGAAGAACATCGAAGTATTTGCACTTCATAGCAATGTGCATTTTATTCTCTTGAAACCCATATACTTTTCTTGTTGTTTCAACTTTGCTGCAACCTCTTTTTGAATACAAACCTACCCATTTCTATTAAAATAAAATAAAATTTGACTATTAATTTTAATAATTATTTAGTAATATTAAAATAATTCCAAGTTTAGAATGAAATTAAACTCAATTAAATCAATTGGTCTTCACTACATGAGGCTTTTGAATACTTATATACTAATTCTATAAACCTACATCTACAATCAATCCCCTATCTATTAATTTGACACATAATACCTCTCAGTATTTTGGTTTTAAATTTATTCAAACGCTCACTTGAATAAGTCAATCAAACACAAAAAATGATATGAAATACCTCACGGTGTTTGGGCTTTAACCTGCTCAAGTGGGATGGCTAACATTCATTATATATAT
>ML784909.1:174392-203581 GCA_009831015.1 Picea engelmannii | reverse complement strand
GTAAATAAGAGTGTATGTATATTAGAAGCTTTCAAAAACCGAGGCAAAATACAGGGTTATTCGGGCCGTAGTTACTGGACTGCCCCAGCCATGGGGAAACCAGTCCAGCTGGCCTAGCCAACCATTAGTCCACCATTAGTCCAATAAGTCATAAACAAAACCAGTAAAAGAGTACTTAGATTGTTTATCATCTACAAATTAAACCTGAGAAGACTTAACACCTAGACATTGAAACCTTAGACACCTGGCAGGTAGCTTGTCCAGGTGGCTGGAAGGTCACCTGGCCAAGGCTCTTCCTCGATGTACATTGTCCCGTCGCCCCATTGCTTGCCATCTTCCTGGTTGCGCTCAGCTTCCTCGGTGTCGTCCTCGTTCCTTTCCTTCTTTCTGCTAATGACTACTGGGCTCTTCACGTTGTGCTGACCTTCGTCTTTGTCGACCTCGGGGTCCCTCTTTGGGCTAGCTTCGACAGGATCCGGGAACATGGCTGCATGCATGAACGATAGAATTTGGAGGAAACTCGCCACCTTTGCTTCCGTAGCCTCCATGCGAAAATGTAAATTCGCCACCTCTTGCCGAAGTTCGAAAACTAGGGTGTGCAGTATGGACAAATTATCCCTGAATTGCGCTCTGTCAAAGGAATCCCGGTGGTGAGGTCCTGCCATATTGGGCTTCCTCTGCGGAGCAGGGACGCATCCTATGTTACCCACAGTATCATGGGATGGCTCGGGGTGTTGAATAAGCCGAAGAATAGAAATAGGCGTTTGCGGTATTATGGCCATGGACCTGAATTGCGGAGCCTGCAGAGAGACAGGAGTGAAGGCAGACTGATGGCGAGGGAAGGAATCAGCAGAGGTCGAGTCTGGAGGTGTGATCGGGGGCCTTCGAGGCTTCCAGGGTGAGCCCCGCCTCGGTCTGCCTCTTGGCCGCATCATGGAATGCCCGATGCAACTAGCAGAAGGAGCGAAGGTCGACTGGTGGAGGGGAATGACAGGGTCTAGCTCGCACCAGAGGAGAAGAACATGGAAAAACTCAAGCTACGGAGGGATGAGCTTTGCGAACAGCGAACAGAAGTGAAACGCCTCCATAATGACCCAATTCATTCAAACTCGCAGCGAGGGGAAAGGACTTCTGCATAAATGCAGCCTCGTATCACCATAAACGATAATTAAATTTCGGGTGGGGCGATGGGCTGTGGCACATGCCCAGCACGTGGCTCCATGCCACGACACCCGGTACCCGCGTTCAGCTCCTGCCACGATGAACCGTTTGACACCCCATCCGGGGGAGTATCTATCATTCCAGATTTGCGAATACACTGCTGGAGGATAGGGTGATTCGGATCCCGGGCTGCATGATAGTGAAGGTCTGGTTCCCTCCAGTTGGCGCCCAAGTTTGCGAGTTCATCAACAACTTGATTCGCCTTCCTGTGGATGTGTGTGGGAATGATGACCTGATTTGGATTTAGTAAACCTACGATGATCTGTAAGACATGTGACAATCTCCAGCTGGGCGAGATACTGTCCGTTTTTGCCCCATTTAAGATTCGGCGCAGCAAGCTGCTGATGACTTGAGAGTCTCCCTCTGCGATTACCTTTGTATAATTACTTTTGATGGCCAGTTGCAGTCCCTTGATGAGTCCCCATAGTTTCGCTACATTGTTCGTAGAGTGCCCAAGGGATCCTGCCACTATTTCGAGGATGTGCCCGTGGTGATTACGAAAGACCACCCCATACCCGACAGCGCCAGGATTGCCTTTAGAGGCCCCGTCGAAATTTAGCTTAACGAAATCCTCTGGAGGAGGGGTCCAGAATGAGGGGTTGCTCGAAGGGTTGGTGGAAGAAGGGGGGAGCGGGCGAGTCTGAGGAGAAGGAAGAGGGGTCCAGTAACGGAGTATGGTGAGCTCCGAGGGAGAGCAGGCGGAGTCTGCATCCGACCAATTCCTTAGGTGGAGAGTTTCCATGATGTTGCGATAGCATTGGCTCCAGTACTATTGCCATGGGAGAGAGGTATTTCTGAAAATTCTCCTATTTCTTTCTTTCCAAGTTTTCCAGAGGATGAAGCCAGGTAGAAGTTGCCAGATTCGATTGAGGAGGGGGGACTGGAAAGCCTGATCTCTTCAATTCGTGATGGTTGCTAGGATGCTATCCCTGAGTCGGTCCGAGGTGCGCATGATGATCGCTACATGATCCCATATTTGAGCTGTGTAAGGGCATGTATTGAGGAGATGATTCATGGTTTCCTCGGCATCTTCACATAGTATGCATAAGGAGGGTCCCACAAAACCTCTTTTAAGGAGATTGTCCCAGGTTAGAATGCTTGAGTGAGAGACCAGCCATAGGAAAAGTGTGATTTTCGGCCAGTGCTTAAGATTCCAGATTTTCCCCCAAACTTCCGATTCTGGGGGGGGGTTTGAATGAGATTTTATCTGATAAGCTTCCCGCGTGCTAAAGAATCCCTATGGCTTGTAGCCCCACCGAAGAATATCTTCACCTTCAATTATGGGTATTCTTCGCTTATTCAACTCCTCTTGCAGAGGTGCCAAATTGACATGCTCCCTGAGGTTAATGCGTTCCCTGTCCAAATGCCAGTATCACCAGGTATCCTCCATGGGGTTGTCCTACCAGTAATCCGCTACTCTTGTCAGGCCTATCCGCGTAGCCTGGGTGCAGATGTCCCGGGCCCATTCCTCAGCGCTCAGGGCCGGCCATTGCTGCCAGGAATCTTGCCAGAACAGAGCCGTTTCCCCATTTCCTATCTCCCAAAAGGCATGTTGTGTGACCAACTATCTGTTCTGCTTGGCAGCTGTCCAGATTAGAGAGCCCGGGTTGTCTCTATTCCATCTGATTAGGTTTTTCTCTGCTGTATTGGGAGTATATTTCTTCCTCCACAGTTTGGCCCAGAGATCTCCGAGTTTTTTTAGCTAGCGCCACCATATTTTGGTGCCGAGAACCTTGTTCATTAAAGATGGATCTCTTACTCCCAATCCTCCTTGTTGTTTGGGTCGACAGAGCTTTTCCCAGCTAACTAGAGTGATCTTCTTCTCTTTGTTGAGGCCCTGCCAGATGAATTTTCTTTGCAAATTTTTGATGGAGGTGAGGACTAACTTTGGGGCAACCAGCGTTGAGAAAGCATAGATCGGGAGAGCTTGTAGAACAACTTTGAGTAGAATGAGGCGACTTGTTAAGTTCAAGGCTCTAAAGGTCCAAGAGGAAAGTCTTTTGGAGAAGGAAGATAAAAGGTTCTCCCAGGAGGAGTTCTTGAGGGCATTGTCGATCAAGGGTATGCCAAGGTATTTGGATGGAAGGGAGCTTCTTTTGAAACCGAGAAGATCTGAGATGTGTCATTGGATCTGAGGGGGTGTGTTAAAGAAGAAGATTTGGGATTTGTCCTTGTTACAGTCCAGTCCAGAGGCCTCAGAGAAGGTTTGGAGTATCTCCTGGATAGAGCTAGCTTCTCGTACCGTAGGGCTACCCATTAAGAGTGTATCATCCACAAACTGGCTATGCGAGATAGGGGGTGAGATTCCATGCAGAGGTAAGCCTGACAGAAGGTTCTGTTCTATTGCAGCATGGATGGATCGACTGAGTCCTTCGGCCAAGATAATGAAGAGGAAAGGGGAAAGGGGGTCGCCCTGTCTAATTCCTCTTGAGGGGGAGAAAGGTCTCGAAGGTACACCATTGATGAGCAAGGAGAAGAAAGCCGAGGAGGTTAAATTTAAAATCCAAGTTACCCAGGTTTGATTGAAACCAAAATCCAGGAGCATTGCTCGCATATATTCCCAGCTTATTTTGTCAAAGGCTTTAGAGAGGTCTAATTTTAGAAGCATACCTGGGGTTTTGTTTTTTTGCAAGGAGTGGATTACTTCATGAGCCAAGATGATGCTATCCAAGATTTTCCTACCCTCCACGTATCCTGATTGTTCTGGAGAGATGATTGTTGGCAGGATCGGCTTGAGTCTTCGGGCTATTACCTTTGTAAGGAGTTTGTAAATCACATTGCAGAGAGCGATAGGTTTGTATTGCTTGGATCGATGTGCCTGCCCCTCTTTGGGAACTAAGGTGAGGAAAGTGGCATTGAGTGCTTGGAGGACTCTTCCTGTGACTCTTGAATCTTCCAGAATTTCCAAAACTTCCGTTCTGATCATCGGCCAACAATAGTGAAAAAAGTCGCTAGTGAAGCCATTAGGGCCCGGAGCTTTGCATTTAGGAGTGTCCTACATCGCTTGATATACTTCCTCGATGGTGAAGGGTCGGAGAAGAGCAGTGTTTTTCTCCTGAGTTACAAGCGAGGGTATGTTCCTTGTAATCTTGTTGATTGCTGCCTGTCTATCTGGGATGGGCTCTGTGAGGAGGTCTTGAAAGTATTCAACCAAGTTTGTTTCCAAGTCAGCATGCGAGTAAAGTGTTTCTCCTTCATCCGATACGAGATGTGTGATCCTGTTGCAGTGCCTTCTCTGGATTACAGTTCGGTGAAAGAATTTGGTGCTCTGTTCCCCTTCCTTGAGCCATTGAATACGCGATTTCTGTTTCCACAGTATCTCTTCCTGTCTTTTCCTATCTTCTATCTGTTGGGCCACACCAAGTTCCTATGTTTTAATCTCATCCGTGAGCCCTTTCTCCCTAATCTGGTGTTGAATCTCATCCATTTTCCGGGACAACTATTTTTGGGAGTCGAAGATGTTGCCGAAAGTTTGCTTATTCCAAAGTTTGAGCATTTGCTTAAGATTCTTTAGCTTCTGCTGGAATCGGTACATTTTGGATCCCTGAGATATCTCTGCCTGCCTCCACCAATCCTGAATGTTTGCTTTGAAGTTCGGGTGGTCTAGCCAGAACTATTCAAATCGGAAGGGTTTCTTTCCAGGAGTGGCTAGGACGTCCACCCATAATTGTATGGGCCAATGATCTGAACCTGGGTGGTTCAGGATGGTAGATTCCATTGCAGTTCTATCCATCATCATAGGTTTTGATAGGAGGAAATGATCTAGATTACAAGTTATTTGGTGTAGCCCCGTTCTTCTGTTTTTCCAAGTGTGAATGCCATTGCTGGTCTCCAACTCAATTAGACGAAGTTCATCTATCAGACTGTTGAAGTCGCTGGAGTCTTGATCCAATCGCCTTGATCCCCCTTTTTTCTCCTATAGGCTGCGGATGATGTTAAAGTCCCCGCCGATTGTCCATCTATCATGTTTTGTGAGGATGGATAGGTAACTCAGGCTTCTGAGGAAAGCATGTTTGTCCCTTGGATTGGTCGGGCCATATACGCTGGTTAGATGTCTAGGCTTGTTGGAGCCAATGAGCCTATACTCTGCTGTGATAGACCACCTGGTAGTATAAAAGTTTTCCATTAATACCCCGTTGGTGTTCCAGAGGATAGCCACTCCTCCAGCTGTACCTGTGGCATCAATCGAAACCGCTCTCCCCTGTCTCCAATAGTAAGGAAGTAGCTAATCAATGTCTTCCGAGGTGCATTTTGTTTCCTGTATCATTATAACGTCCGGGTTTTCCACTATAATTAGTTATCGTAGCATTTTTTGCTTGCTACGTCCATTAAGGCCTCTGATATTCCAGGAGATGATCTTCATGATGACGGAGGGGTGGGGAGAGGAGGGAAGTTGTTCGAGATCAGGTGGATCTGCCCTGAATTTACCATGAAGTTTCCTATTTCCTGTATGAGCTTGTTTGTGGATTTCCTACCTCTTTTCTTTTCATCCTTTTGGCTTTTACTTGAGTTTTTGGTCCGACTTCCTTGGATTCCCAGGGCTTTGCTAGCCCTGGCTGATGATCCTGCGAAGGAGTTGAGAAATACCTTGTGCACTTTCCTCAATTGATCCCTGGGTATGGTGTAAAGTTTTTGATGTCGGTAGGCATGTTCAGGTGCTCCAGATCCACTCCAGCGAGATCCTGTTCCTCCAGCTCCATTTCCTCGTCTCCATCTTCGAGCTCCTGCAGGCCTGGCGTCTCCTGTGCTAAGCCCGGGGGGGTCGGGTCCGAGTCCTTATTCTTTGAGAGCTTTTCATGGCTATGGCTCTTGGTATGAGGTTCGTTGTGTGGGGGTGGTGCGTTCAGATTTGCTGGGGTTACTGGGTTTTTTGATTGATCATGTAAAATTGCAAAC
This sequence comes from Picea engelmannii, assembly GCA_009831015.1. Taxonomy (NCBI): domain Eukaryota; kingdom Viridiplantae; phylum Streptophyta; class Pinopsida; order Pinales; family Pinaceae; genus Picea; species Picea engelmannii. The sequence continues at coordinate 197,464 of ML784909.1, read as the reverse complement.
TTATTGCTAGTGGAAGGGTCTTTGCTTACCTGGGTTGTGTGCTTCCTTCCTCCCTATCGCCTTCTTCCTGTCGGTTGCACGAATCCTTCGTTGTCCTTGCCGCCCTCTGGGTTTCCTTCTTTGTTGATCAGATTGAGAGGGCACTCTCTGAAGAGGTGACCATGTTCATGGCATTTCCTACAACGGAAGGGAATGTGTTCATAATCGATGGTCTGAGACCATTCCTCGTCATGATATTCCAAAGTAATGGAGCCCAGGAGCGGCTTAGCTATGTTCAGATATACACAGATTCGCGCATATGACGTGTAGCGCCACTGCTTAGTGGCTTCAGAGGACTTGACGTAGATGCCGATGGTGTTGCCAATGCCTGTTGGGACCTCTTCTAGCCAAAATTCCTGGGGGAGAGAGTACAGTCTGATCTAGACTGGCGCATGGGCGAAGTCTTCCTTCTCGGGGCTGAACTTTTCTGTCCAAAATCTCAGGAATAGTCCGGCTGAGTTGTAGAAATATGGCCCTCCATCGAAGATGCGGTTTCAGTCCTCTAGATTGTGGAAGATGATTGTGAAAAATCCCTTCGAGCCCAGTTGTAGATCATAGTGGCCTTTTGGTTTCCACCAGTACTGTATCCATTTGACTAGGTCACGCTCAGAGGGCCAGAGCCCTAAAAACTTTCCTATCAAGGCATTGTCTTACATGTATTGCTTCTGCTCCTCGATACGGGGTGAGTTGACCACATATTTTGGGGCTTATGGTGCCTGTGGGATGCATTTCCCTGGCACCCATGGGGCTGAAACATTTGCAGGGACCTTTTCCTTGGCTAGATCGATGTCCATGTCCCGGTCTTTGAAGGTTCCCTCTGCCAAAAGCTGTGCACGCATGTCTAGAGGCGTTTCGAAGGACGACCGCTTCATTCATGTTTCATAGTTTGCATTGGCCATGATTCGGTTGTAGGTGGCGCTGGGTGGCACCCCTTCCCTGCGATTCAGGGGCCCCTGCAGGGCAGTCATCTTCCGGGCTCAGTTCGCGGCGATGATGGTTACCTAAACCCTAGTTGCAAAGCGTTTAAGAAGCTACCCCTAAACAACGTTTTTAGGGCTCACCACAATCATACTTTCTATAGAGTAAATTCTGACAACAATATGTGCAGTCCTCAGATAGACCTTTCCAACGAGCTATCGTGTGCCTAAAACGAAGATCGAATGTAAAAGTTACGACCTCGAGAAGTTGATGTACTAACTTACCCCAACGGGGCCCACATGAATTTTGGCACTTCATCTCCTAGGGTTAGGTTTTTGGATGTCTAGGGTTTTTGCATTCATGTTTATTGTAAAAAGGCCTTCAGAGCCTCATGGTACTCATCTTCTTGCGAATGAGCGTAGCTATCACATCTCTTCTCAGAGATAAGCCGCCACCATTCTAGAAAATTGTTTTCCACTGCATTTTATAGTTTCAATATATTTCCTTATTGAATAGAAGCCAATTTTTGTAACATCTCTCTCTACTCAACATACTATTATTGACTTATTATTTGAGGACACTTTCTTGCAAGTGATCCGAGTATGGAACACTGTGGTTTCATTCAGATTATCGGTTATATAAGATGGTGTTGAGGTGTTATAGCTGATTGATTATATTGATGTATATATATATGTTGATAGGTTCTTTTTACAAGTCCTCCTGAGTGTGCATGACACATGACAGCTTATGGATGCCAGTGGCATCAAAGGGATTCCTTGGACTCCAGATTGATCCAGGGAGTGGATTGTATTGTTTAATTATTTAATTATTATGCACATATGATGTATGATAGATTTTAGTATGATTTATGTATATGGATTTTTGACATTGTTTCTATTAGTGGATGCAGGCTTGACAATGCTTGCTAATCCGACTCACATAAGGAGTAAAGGGTCCTTGCACAGAAAAAAACTAGATATTGAGGGAGAGGGGTGGCATCATCCCTGTTACAACCTACTATCACTCCTGTCGTGGCCATAACTATAGGTTAATGATTACCCAGTTTGGGTGGTCCACGATGTTGTGAGGGCAGACTCAGACAGTCACTCACGAAGATTTATAAGGGGCGTGCAATAAAGTAGAATCTGTATTCCTTAGAATCCCTTAGTCTCTCACAAGGTCGACCGAACGTAGTTTTGACTCCAAGGGGTTGGACAAACTTCCCAAAACAAGTCAACACGAGTGGCACCCTTGGAGCACGAAGATGTGTCTTGAAGGGCACATTGTTCAATTGAAACCTTAGTCAATAAACATAGGTGGCCTAGAAAACATTGGAAGGATTAGACATTGTTGGATTAAAATAATTAATTAAAACAATAGATTATTAATTATTAAAGCCAACCAGAAGTCTAAGTCGAAGTCTAAAATCCAAATAAAGGGACTAATTAAATTGTGACATGAATAAAGATTTGAAGGAAATAGAATGTTAGGAAATAGTAAGTGAAGACCTGAAGAATTGATAAAATCCACATGTGTGCATGAAATAATTAAAAATGAATCTTTATTTAGAAATAAATAACAACTTGAGAGAATGGGTTGTGCATAGAATAGAATTTGAGTCAACCAACCCTAGCCTAGCTAAGAAGACTCCTAATCCAACTCTAACTAAAACCTAGTTAGGAGACACCCTTTAATTAAGGGGATTGGGGAACTAAGAGACAACTAAGAGGAAAATTAGGAACACATGGGGAAATGTGAGAAAACGTGGATTTTAAATAAAAATAAAAGAGAAATTACTTGTGCAACCTGGGGAGAATGTGATGCTTGTAGTGAGTGAATAATCCCTTAACTAAATTAATAAAAAGTAATGAATTATGCATGAGGGACAGATGTTCGTGAGGAAGATTTCTATAAGCAATTGACATAGCAGGTAAGGGGATCAAACTTTTGGGGGAACATTGTTATGCTGCCAAAATTTTGATTGACTGTGTTTTTACTTGTGCGAGTTGGGAATCCAGGCTTGTGAAAAGAGTGGAAGCTCTTCCTTGCGAGGCAAGCTTGGAAGCTATTGTGTTCTAGTTTTTGTGCTTGACCCCTTTGCGGCTCGGGGGGCTAAGGGGGAAGAAGACTACCCCCGTTGGCTAGGAGGTATCAGTGAAGTCTCTGTGATTAGCAAGCAAGAGGAAAGGAAGGAGGGCAAGACTTGAAGACCATCTTCATTACACGATATTCGTTGGTTCTGGTATTTATTTTTATGTTTTGAATTCATTTATATTATGAGTGTATTAGTATAATAGATTGAATGATTCACTGTAGAATCATTGGAAGGTCTGAGTACCAAGTGTTTCTTTTTCTGCAAAAAATTAATATTTACAACGTTTATAGTTTAATCCTCTCCGTAATTTCAGACGTTTTCCGTACCGCAATCGAGCGGCCTAACCCTCATTTAAAATGTGAATTTTATTGTATTTAGTCTATGTTGAAAATCTATATTTTCATCCATAATTGAAGCATATTGATCATAGTTTTTTCGAGCTTATGTTAGGAAGTTAATGGTGCATTGTTCTCTAGTAAACCAAAAACAATGTTTTGAAATTTTATCACAAGTTTCTTGTTGAATTTCATTTAAATCCAAATCCAATTTCTTGAAGGGATCTCTGTCGAATCGTATCATACACCCGAACCTTGTATCATTTTTCCTATTAATGATTATATCAATTTAATTGTCTTTTCATTCTGGACTCTGTCGAAATTGTTTAAACCCAAATCATTATGAGGATTCTCTGTTGACTACATTGACATAGCCAGGTTTTTAGTAGCATGGAGTTTTTGTATATCAATATAATAAATCCATATTTTTCAGGATCATGGGTTACCATACGAACATTTTTGGTGTTTTTATTTAGTTATTTCAATCTTGGGATTTATCCCTTTTACCTTTCCAAGTTACACATCTGACCACGGGCTAGAACCTAAAGCTGGCCCTAAGGGCGTTATTCGGGGCTCCGGAACTCCAACACTTCGGAGGTTTCTTAAACTCAACACTCCTTTTCTCCCAAAGTGTTAACCGACCGAATTCGGTCATGAGTTGAGTTGACTAAAGTTGTAGGTTAACACTACCCCACTTTTTTCCATTAACCTTTAGTAAACTAATCTAACGACGACCCTTCTCCTTGATTAACAATTGACATCTACTCCGGAGTACGGAACTCCGTGAGTTTTCTCACTTTTGCAAAAACAACCTTTTTTCCTCTGGAGTGTTGAAATATCGAACCTCCGAAGGACCAAGGCTCGAAGATCCAATAGTCCTTGATCGGTCACTAGATCTACGGATGAAATTTAATACGGGAGTTCAGAACTTTGGGGTTTTTCCCATTCACAACATTAAAAATGTACCACCCAGATTGTTGAACCATCGAAGGGCTCGGGATCTAATGGCTTACACTTTCCTTGATCAACGGTCGACGTCTACTCCAAAGTTCGGAACTCCAGGAGTAGTTCACCTCTTCATAACAATGAATCCTTTTTTTCCAAAGTACCGAATCCCAAACAATTTGGAGATCAACGATTCTCACACCTTGCTCAGATCTACCTCCATGAGGAACTATGGAACTCTAGGATTTGGAATTTTTGGTTGTTGCAACTCTCGTTTCCTCCAAATTTATGAAGGTAGAACCCACAGATTGGGCAAGCCTTGTTAAACTTTTTATCACAATCAGGATTAAATCTGGGCTCTGGGAGTTCAGAACTTTCCTCACCAAACAACTTCCATCCACCTCGACACGTGTAACCAACTTTCACGATGAGGATTTACTCCAGAATTTGAGACTCCATGAGTTACTTCACCTTAAACCTACTGTCTCAATTTTGTCGGAGTAGTGAATTATCGAACCGTCGAAGAATGTAGGCTCGTAGATCTATCGGCCAGTGATCGTTCGTTAGATCTACGACTATCCTTCACTCTAGGACTTCAGAGCTTTGGGGTTTTTCATCTCTTAACTTATGCAAACTCAAACTCGTTGAATCGTTGAACTCTTAAGGATCCAACGGCTAGTATTCACCCACCAATATACACTTTAGATTCACTCGGCGACTTTAGGCTTCAGGGCTCACTTAATGCAAACAACTTAGGTCCACCGAAGTAGCGAAGCTCGAAGGTCTTAGGGTTTTTCCAGTGTGCATCTCTCGTATGATCGAACGGTCATGGGGATTTGATCCCTCACGGTTAGATCCCAGCCGCTACCTCCTTTGAAGGGATTCACTTATTGATTTTCTCTCTTGAACCCAACACACGTTTCTTCTCCCTAGCGTTGGATTCTAAATGTTGAGTGCATGCTTGCACCTCCCCTGTGTAATATTTCTTTGTCCCTCCCGAGCTTCGTCCTTCCGATTTTTAAGACCTTTTCCGAACCTGAGAGAGGTCTTCGTGCACATTGAGTATTGTTCTCCTGAACCTAGGATTTCAAGGGGCCTGTCTACGCACTTTTGGAGTTGGCTCTGGAAGGGTTTCACTGTGACACCCAAAGGAGAGAGACTTTAGTTTCCCTATGAAACTTATTAATTCATTCTCTGAACAGACCTTCACTCATTGCATAATTTTATTCATCCTTTTAAATTTTTTAGGTGGATCAGATATCTATCTATTGGGTTGTACCCTATAGGGTTGTCACACTTATTCTTGGTAAACATAAGTAAGGATGAAATTGTTATTATGATAGATTGTTTATTGAATGGTCTCTGGTTTTTACTGTAAGTTTATGTCCAGATATTAATGGAAATCATTATGATCCTTAATTTGAATAAGATGATGAATTACTGTAATAATACACATTGGGCATTATGAAATGGTGATCATGTGACTAGATTTTTCTGTGTTGAAGAAAATATAGCTAAGTATGTTGGTAAATATAATTGATGTTTGGATTGGACTTATATAGGGGAATTATATACTTCCTTGTTCCTCAGAACAATCGCCAGTCTTGAGCATTGATTATGTGTCTTGGAGGTCCTAACCTTGCAGGTAGATGTGATGGGTAGATAGTCTTGATTTCCTTGTATGATGATTTACTCTGTTAGAAGAAATGATGTTGTGTGATGAAACTGGTTGTGGTTGATCTTGAAAAATTGTGATGTTTTACTCTTGTTGTATGTGATAATTGTGGGATATGGAAGATCGTTAATACATTGATGTTGCATATAAATCTAGTTGTGCAATGAGATGAATGAATTAGATTGTGTATGACCGAAGTATGTTGATATATATATATATATATATATATATCCCTTACTGTTATCAATTGGTTATGACGTAAAGGGGGTTGTTACATATGGTATCAGAGCAGGTTCAACCCTGTGACATTGGACTATTACACCATTCGTTGTGTTAAAAGAAATGATTGAAATAGATCGCTAATAAAAAAAAATGAAATTTCTCTTGTAGGTAATCATGGTTAGAAGAAGCAGGGTAAATAGATGACATGGTGTTGGAGGAAGAGGTGTGACACCCCCGAGCACATCCACGCCCAAAAATTCTAACCCCAGGAAGATGAGCAAAATGTTGAGCAAGAGCAGATTGTTGTGGGAGATGTAGTAAGTATGATGAGATCCTTCCAGAGGATGTCAAAGGCGTTGATCAATTTCCTCGAAGGATATGAGGGCAAAGTGTATGTACCCAATGAGGGTTCACAATGCGCCCCAACTGGTAGTAGTAGCATACATCGAGAACTCAAGAAGGTGAAATTTATTGATTTTTGGGGTGCCCTAGACATCTTAATCATCGAGGCATGGTTGGAGAACATGGCAATGTGCTTCGCACTTCGTGATTACACCTCCAACATGAAAGTCTACATGGTGGTCTTTCAGCTGAAGGAGAGTGCTATTCTATGGTGGAAAACACTCCTACCTCAACTATACATGGTCATCGAGGATGTGTCATGGGAATTTTTCAAGGAACGGTTCTGGGAGATGTATTTTTCTGAAGAATTCATTGAGCATCAGCTTAATGAGTTCAACGCCTTACGACAGAGTGGTCGTATGGTGCCAGAGTATGAGACCATATTCATGGAGCTACTTAGGTATGCCCCACATATGAAGAAGGAGAAGTTAAAGGTCAACAAGTTTTTGTTTTTCCTTAACTTCAACATCTGTGCAAGGGTGAGGATTCTAATACCTCAAACTTTGTATGATGCGGTTCAGAAGGCCCTCATAGATGAGGAAGAGTTGAACGGTGGTGGTCAGGGAAATATTCCTTCTAGATAGACTAGACAAACATCATTAGGAGCATAGCAACATCATGCACCATCCAGACATCGAGATATGCCTAGAGGGTCGGTGTTTACGACACCACGATGATAGACTCCTCAATAGAGGACTCCTTAAAGAGGACCAAAACAACACCAATGTCGACTGCAACAGAAATTTAGGCCTGTTTAGGAGAGTAGACTAGGATCACAACCTGTTAGACCAACAACTTCTACTTCGGGGACCAGGAGCACTAGCCTAAAGACTGGATGTTGGACATGTGGTGAGCCACATTACCAATGATATTGTCTGATTAAGAAGGCCAGAGCGGCCGAATCATCAAGACCCACTACAGTTGGAGATTTGGGAAAATCCCACAGAATACATGCAACAGTGAACCACCACTAGGCTGAGCATTATTCCATTGTGCTAGAGACGTCAGGTACAATCGCAGAAAAAAAACTATAGTATAACGATAGATCCAGGTGCTACATAGAGCTTTATCTCTAGTGCAGCACTGAAGAGAATTGAGGTAAAGGAAGTCAAGTAGGAAAAGTTCAAGTATGTAGAAATGGCATCAGGTGCCAAACATAAGGTTGGAGGAAAGGTTACAGGCTATAGCCTTAACTTGGGTGACTTGTAAAAAAGGTATATTTTTATGTCACGAACTTAGGATCTTATGACATAGTGATTGGTATGGATTGGTTGGAATCACATGATGCAATACTTAATTGTAAGGCGAAATGGTTAAGTTTGACGAATGATTTGGGAAAAAGTAGAGTGATTGTAGGAAGAAACTAGGGAGTGTCCTTGAGGTTCATTTCTTCCCTACAATTGTAGAAGAGTATGTGCAAGGGATGCAGACTATATGCAATCTTAGCGTTGAATGAAAACGGAAAGGCAGAAGGAATAGAAAACCTTCCTATAGTGCAAGAGTTTGCAGACATGTTTCTAGAAGAATTACTTGGTTTACCGCTCGAAAGAGAGTTGAAGTTTACAATAGACTTGAAGCCGAGAACTGAACCTATTGCAAAGGCTCCTTACCGGATGTCAATGCCTAAATTCCAGGAGTTGAAAATGCAATTGAAGGAATTGTTGGATTTAGGACATATTCGTCCAAGTGTGTCACCTTGGGGTGCACCAGTTATTTTCGTGAGAAAGAAGGATGGATCGTGGATACTTTGTATTGACTATCGTCAATTGAACAAAGTGACGATCAAGAACCAATATATATTACCAATAATAGATTTTTTTTTTATCAAATGAAAGGGGCGATGGTATTTTCAAAGATTGACTTGAGATCAGGATATCACCAATTACAGATTAAAGAAGAACATATCCCTAAGACCACTTTTAAGAAGAGATTTGGACACTATGAGTTTACAATTTTACCGTTTAGATTGACAAATGCCCCTGGGTATTCATGATTTTGATGAATGGGGTGTTCTGCAAATACTTGGACAAGTTTGTTCAAGTTTTTATTGATGACATACTGATTTATTCTCAGACAAAGGAAGATCATGATGAACACTTGAGGTTGGCCCTGTAGTGCCTAAGAGAAAACAAATTGTACGAGAAGCTATCAAAATTCTCTCTTTACCAATCTAAGATTCACTAGTTGGGACATATCATATTTGGCAAAGGTATCGTCATGGATCCAATGAAAGTGGAGGATATTATGGAATTTCCAACACCGAAAAATGTACACGAAGTACGCAATTTTATGGGTTTAGCAGGATATTACCGATGATTTATCGAAGGATTTTCAAAGATAAAAAATCTAATCATGGAATTGCAGAAAAAGAACAAGAAATTCTTGTGGATTGAGAAATGAGTGGAACCATTTCAAAGGCTCAAAGAGTTGCTGACGACAACACCGATACTAAAATTCCCTGACATGGACAAGGAATTCTTGGTATGCACGAACACATCCAAGGAAGGTTCAGGTGGAGTTTTGATGCAAGATGGTCGAGTGATCGCTTACATTTCAAGGAAATTGAGAAAGCATGAAGAGAACTACGCAACACATGAATTCAAGTTATTATCTATTGTTTATGCCCTGAGAGTATGGAGACATTATTTGATTGCACAAAAATTCGAATTAAAGACAAATCACTGTGGATTGCAACATATTTTTACACAAAGTGACATGAACGCACGACAAAGGCGTTGGTCAGAATTACTTAGTGAATACGATTTTGAAATTACTTACACTAAAGGAATTGTGAACCGGGTGGTAGATGCGTTGAGTAGGAGACCATGCATATTTTCAGTATTACCTCTTAAGATGAATCTTCGAGAAAAGATGCTAATGTTACAAATCGATGATGACTGGTATAAAGAAGTTAAGATTAATATTGGACAAGATGCGATGATGGTACCGAAGTATGAAGGTTATTCAATAGATGATGATGGATTGTTGAGACTTAACGAAAGAATTTACGTATTGCCTAACGACTAGCTAAGACGTTTGATCTTAAGTGAAGCACATCGAGCAGTATACATGGCTCGTCCAGGAGTCACAAAGATGAAGGAAGATCTTAATCCTTTATTCTTCTGGAAGGGAATGAAAGAAAACATAGTTAATTACGTGGCGAGATGTCTATAATGCCAGTAAGTGAAGGATGAACATAGACATCCAACAATATTGTTACAACCACATGCTATTCCTGAATCGAAATGGAAAGTCATGTCGATGGAATTTATTGTTGGATTTCCACTAACGACAAAAAGACACGATTCGATTTTTGTGGTAGTTGACACTCTGACGAAGAGTGCACACTCTATTCCAGTGCGTACGATGTATTAGACACCTAACATAGCTAGAGTATTTGTTAGTGAGATTGTGAGATTACATGGGATGCCAAAAAGAATCATATCTGATCGAGGATCAGTGTTTACAAGACGGTCTTGGTCCAGTTTCCAAGAGGTTTTGGGAACACAACTAAAATTTAGCACAACTTATCACCTAGAGACAGACGGGAAAGCAGAAAGGAAAAACCGTATTTTGGGGGATATGTTGCATATGTATGTAATGGACTAGCATAAACGTTGGGAACAATTCTTACCACTAGTAGAATTTTCATACAACAACAGATATCAGAGTAGGATTAATATGGCACCGTTTGAGTTTCTTTATGGGCGACCATGTCAGATGCCTTTAAGTTGGGATCGACTTGAGGATAGGGTTCTGGTAGGACCAGAAGTGATTCAAGAAATGGAAGAATATATGAAATCGATCAGATAGAGGATTAAAGAAGCACAAGATCAGTAGAAGAGTTATGTTGATGTGCATCATGTTGACCACAACTATGAAGTTGGAGACAAAGTCTTCTTGCGAGTAAAACCGCAGAAGAGTTTGATCAAGTTTGGAAGGGTGCTAAAATCTCTCCTGGGTTCATGGGAGCCTATGAAGAGGTGGAAAAGAAAGGGCATTTGGTTGATCGAATAGCCTTGCCTGATTCTTTGAGTCGTATGGACGACATATTTCATCTATTTGTTTTGAGCTATTATATTAATGATCCTTCACATGTTATTGACATGAGTTACTTCTAGGTGTCGGACGAGGGTGCTCTCATGGCGGAGCCAATCCAAATTCTGGACCACCGCATTCGACATCTACAGTGTCGAACAATTGATCAGGTCAAGGTCCAATGGGACAATTATAGTCCACACTCGGCTACCTGGGAGGATGCATTTGAGATGTGTCAAAAGTTTCCTTACTTGTTTTGATAGATTTAGACATATAGATCTATGTCATATACATTTATTTACTTGCTTTTACTTATACTATACAAACTTCAGGACGAAGTTTAAAACAAGAGGGGGTGTATGTAACATCCTTCTCTATTGAGCATACTATTACTGACTTATTCTTTGAGGAAACTTGCTTGCAAGTGATCCGGGTATGGAACATTGTGATTTCATTCAGATTATGGGTTATATATGATGATGTTGAGGTGTTATAGTTAATTGATTATATTGATGTATATATATATATATATATATATATATGTGTGTGTGTGTGTGTTGACAGGTGATTTTGACAAGTCGTCCTAAGTGTGCAAGACACATGACAGGTTATGGATGTCGGTGGCATAAAAGGGATTCCTTGGACTTCAGATTGAGTCAAGGAGTGGATTTTATTGTTTGATTATTTCATTATTATGCACATATGATGTATGATGGATTTCAATATAATTTATGTATATGGATTTTTGACAATGTTTTTGTCAGTGGATGCAAGCTTGATGATGCTTGTTAATCCAACTCACATAAGGAGTAAAGGGGCCTTGCACAGAAAAAAACAGATATTGAGGGAGAGGGGTGACAACATCCCTGTCACATCCTACTAGCACTCTCGTCGTGTCCAAAACCGTAGGTTAACGATTACCTAGTTTGGGTGGTCCATGATGCCATGAGGGAAGACTAAGACAGTCGCTCATGAATATTTCTAAGGGGAACGCAATAAGGTAAAATCCTTATTCCTTAGAAGCCCTTAGTCTCTCACAAGGTCGACCAAATGGAGTTTTGACTCCAAGGGGTTAGAGAAACTTCCAAAAACAAGTCAACACGAGTGGCACCCTTGGAGCACGAAGATTCGTCTTGAAGGGCACGTCGCACAATTGAAACCTTAGTCTATAAACATAGGTGGCATAGAAAACATTGGAAGGATTAGACATTGTTGGATTAAAATAATTAATTAAAACAATAGATTATTAATTATTAAATCCAACAAGAAGTCTAAGTCGAAGTCTAAAATTTAAATAAAGGGACTAATTAAATTGTGACATGAGTAAAGATTTGAAGGAAATAGAATGTTAGGAAATAGTAAGTAAATACCTAAAGAATTGATAAAATGCACATGTGTGCATGAAATTATTAAAAAGGAATATTTATTTAGAAATAAATAACAACTTGAGAGAATGGGTTGTGCATAGAATAGAATTTGAGTCAACCAACCCTAGCCTAACTAAGAAGACTCCTAATCCAACTCTAACTAAAACCTAGTTAGGAGACACCCTTTAATTAAGGGGATTGGGGAACTAAGAGACAACTAAGAGAAAAATTATGAACACATGGGGAAATGTGACACATGTAGTGGGTGAATAATCCCTTAACTGGATTATTAAAAAGTAATGAATTATGCATGAGGGACAAATGTCCGTGAGGAATATTTCTATAAATCAATTGATGTAGACGAGAAGGGGATCATACTTTTGGGGGAACACTGCTATGTTGCCGAAATTTTGATTGACTGTGTTTTTACTTGTGAGAGTTGGGACTCCAGGCTTGTGAAAAGAGTGGAAGCTCTTCCTTATGAGGCAAGGTTAGAAGCTATTGTGTTTTGGTTTTTATGTTTGGCCCCTTTGCATCTCAGGGTGATAAGGGGGAAGAAGAGTACCCCAAGGTACCAGTGAAGTCTATGTGATTAAAAATAAAGGGAAAGGAAGGAGCGCAAGACTTGAAGGCCATCTTCATTACACAACATTCATTGGTTTTGGTATTTCTTTTTATGTTATGAATTAATTTATATTACGAGTGTATTAGTATAATAGATTGAATGAATCATTGTAGAATCATTGGAAGGTCTAAGTGCCAAGTTTTGTGTTTGCTGCAAAAATTTAATAGTTACAACATTTATAGTTTAATCCTCTCTGTAATTTCAGACGTTTTATGTACCCTAATCGAGCGGCCTTGCCCTCATTGTAAAATGTGAATTTTATTGTATTGAATCTATGTTGAAAATCTATATTTTCATCCATATTTGAAGCATATTGATCATAGTTTTGTTGAGCTTATGTTAGGAAGTTAACAGTGCATTGTTCGCTAGTAAACCAAGGAATTTGTTCTGAAATTTTATCACGAGTTTCTTGTTGAATTTCATTTAAATACAAATCCAATTTGTTGAAGGGATATCTATTGAATCGTATCCTAGACCCAAACCTTGTATCATTTTTCCTGTTAATGCTTATGTCAATTTAATTTTCTTTTCATTCTGGACTCTGTCAAAATTGTTTACACCTGAATCATTATGAGGATTCTCTGTTGAATATGTTGAAAGAGCCAGGTTTTTAGTAGCATGGAGTTTCTGTATATCAATATAATAAATCCATATTTTTAAGGATCATGGGTTACTGTACAAAGGTTTTCGGGGTTTATATTTACTTATTTCAATCCTGGGCATTAGCCCTTTTACCTTGCCAAGTTACGCATGTGACCACAGTCTAGAATCTAACGCTGGCCCTAAGGGTGCTATTCAAGGCTCTGGAACTTCGATGCTCTAGATGTTTCTTAAACTCAACACTCCTTTTCTCCCGAAGTGCTAACCGGAAGAATCCATTCATGAGCTGAGTTGACCATAGTTGTAGGTTAACCCTACCCCACATTTTTCCATTAACCTTTAGTAAACTAATCTAATGATGACCTTTCTCCTTGATTAATAGTTGGCATCTACTATGTAGTTCGTAACTCCATGAGTTTTCTCACTTTTGCAACAACAACCGTTTTTCCTCCGGAGTGTCGAACTACCAAATCTCTGAAGGAACAAGGCTCGAAGATCCAATGGTCCTTGATCGGTCGCTACGTCTATGGATGATGTTTTCTCCTAGGGTTCGGAACATATCATTGACATAGAACCTAGTTCCATTGTTGCTACCATAAAGCTTCAGCCCGATGAAGTAGATGAGTCAGAGGAAGGAAAGAACCTTTTTCATTCACAGATGTGGATAAAAGGAACCCCGATGTACTTCATCGTTGATAGTGGCAGCGAGAAGAAACTCATCTTAGAAGAGGTCATCAAGTGGCTAGCCCTACCGACAATGCCACACCCACAACCCTACACCATTGGATGGCTCCACCAAGGAAGCGATCTATGCGTCAACCAATAGTGTCGCTTGTCATACGACATCAAGCCCTTCAAAGATGAGGTATTGTTTGATGTTGCTCCTCTTGAAGTTTTTAATGTTCTTTCGGGCCAACATTATTTATGGATACGTCATGTTGTATATGAGTTTAGTCCTCGCAGTGTCATTATTACTTTGGATAGGAAATTGTACAGGATACCTGGGGCAGTCCCACCTAGTGCTATTTCCTTGATCTTTTCCAAGCAATGCATTAAGGTCATCTCTCAAACCGATAAGTTTGTCTTCTTCGTGATCCGCTCTCAGAGTAAGAAAAAGATCACAGCTACATCCAAGGCCTTCGCGATTGATATCTCCACAAATTAGAAGCAAGTGGATAAGGTCATGGATGAATACTCAGATATTTTCTACTCACCTACTAGGGTACCTCTGCACTGTCAGGTAAAGCATCCCATCAATTTGACCCTCAACGCACCACTACACAATGGGCCAGTCTACCACCGCTCTCTGTTGGAGAATGAGGAGATCAAGTGACATATCCAATAACTACTCCACAAGGGGCACATCCATCCTATCTCATCTCCTTGTGGGATCTCAATCATGTTGGTGTCGAACAAAGACAGGACCTGGTGACTTTGCATTGATTACTGGGCCCTGAATAAAATCTCAGTCTGGAACCGGTACCCAATTCCCTGAATCGAAGACCTCCTTGATCAGCTCACGGGGGAAAAATACTTCAGTAAGATTGATCTAAAGTCTGGCTACCACCAGGTCCCAATAGAACATACAGATGTATGGAATACCACCTTCAAGTCAAAAGAAGGTCATTTTGAATGGATGGTCATGCCTTTTGGTTTGACAAATTCTGAAACAAATTTCATGAGGTTGATGGATGATATCCTAGGACCTTTTACCAATACTTTTGTAGTGGTTTATATGGATGAAAATATCATGTATAACAAGACTTGGGTGGAACACTTGCATCATATTCAGTAGGTTTTGCACACCCTGTGACAACAAAATATTTATTCCAACTTAGAAAAATGCTCCTTCGGCATGGACATGGTCTATTACCTAAGCTGCATCATTAATCAACATGGTGTGCATGTGGAGCCAGCAAATATCTAGGTCCTCCGTGACTGTCCAGCCCCAACCACACTCACTAAGCTTTAGAGCTTCTTGGGCCTTGCCAGTTTCTATTGCAGGTTCGTGTTGGGATTATACCATATTGCATGGGACCTTAGCCAAGTAACCAGGGGTGGTGGTAAGGAAAAATTTGAATGGGGCTTGTCCCAACAAAAAGCGTTCGATGATTTGAAGAAGCGCTTGTGCTCAACCCCAATAATTTCATTACCAGACCTGCAATAGCCCTTTAATATCATTATCACTCAACATGGCCACCCTGTGGCCTCTCATAGTGAGACACTATTAGATGTTGTTCGTAAGTACCCTTCTTACGACAAAGAAATGTACTCCATTGTGCAAGCCTGCCGCCAGTGGAGACATTACATTCTTGGGAAGGAGACATTCATCTACACTGATCACAATCCATTGTAGTTCATGAAGACACAAGGAAAATTTCAAAATGAATGCCATTAGAAGTGGTCCACATACTTGCATCAGTTCCACCTCAACATCAATATAAAACAGGAAGTACCAACCGAGTCATTGATTGCCTCAGTCGATCTGTAGTCGTGGCACTCACCATGGTGCTAGACTCTTACAGCCATGAGACCTCCTTCTAGACCCACCTCTAAGAGATAGACCATGAATTCACCACCACCTACCAAATGTTGGGCGCAAAATCAGTTGTTTCTAATTTCCATCTTTAGGACAGGTTGTTGTGCCATCTGGGCCATATCTGTGTTCCATCAAGAGAGAGAGAGTGAAGATGATTTGGGAAACCCACTATAGTCTGGTGGCAGGACACTTCAGCGTTGAAAAGATAGTGGCAGGAAACTTCGACGTTGAAAAAATAGTGGCAGTGTTGTAGAAACATTTCTACTAGCTGAAACTTCGATAGGATGTTGACAAGTATATCAGGTCTTGCATTGTCTGCGCTATTGCCAAACCAACCACTAAAAAAAAGGGCATGTACACCCCTCTGCCTACTCCTAACAGGCCATGGGAATCCATCTCAATGGACTACATGTCGGGCCTCTCGTCCACCAAGAGGGGAAATGAATATGTTTTTGTGGTTGTTGATCGGTTTTCCAAGATGGTGATTGTGGTCTCCTGCAAGAAGAGCATCATAGCAGAGGCCACTGCTAAGATATTCTTTGAATGAGTATGGGTACACTTTGGAATCCCACAAACCATTGTCTCAAATCAGGACAGTCGATTCCTCAACACATTCTGGTTGAGCCTCTGGTCACTACTGGACACCAAACTCACCAAATCCACTGCCTTCCACCCTCGGACAGATGACCAAATTGAGGTAGTCAATCGGATGATCATGCATATATTGTGCATGTAAATTCCAAGCACCCCCACACATGGGATGCAAGTCTTCCATATGTTTAGCATAGATACAACCGAGCCCTACATAGCTCAACTGGCCACACCCCCTTTCAGGTGGGGTTGGGATTCCAATCATTGGGTCCCATGGATGTTTCACTACCCATTTCTTATACCTCGACCGACTCATCCCCTGCTCCAACTAAAGCTGACAAAGCCATCTAGTTCATTGAGTGGATCCAACACATCCTCCAACCGTTTCAACATATTTTATAGAAGTCTAATGCCAAGTACAAGTAGCACCATGATCAACACTGGGTGCCACATAAGTTTCAGGTGGGAGACAAAGTTTGGTTTCACTTGCAGAAAGAACGCCTTACAGGGCCCCATCGCAAGCTTTGCCCACTCCGTTATGGACCTTCAACCATCACCAAGGTTATGGGTGACAACGCTTTTGAGCTCAACATTCCCCCTTTCCTTGGCCTACACCCAGTGTTCAATGTGGCTCTCCTTCAGCTATATTTCCCACCATTATTGGACACCTCATAGATAGTAGCACAATTGAAACCAAAAGAGCTCAACCCTGATTGCATGCAACAAGAATCTAGTGATCATGTTTTGGACAAAGTTAATTTTGAAGGCAACATGTGTATTCCTCGGATAAACCTTTCCAATGGGATAACGTGTGCCTAAAACGGAGATCGTATGCAAAAGTTACGACCCAGGTGTTGAGGAAAAATATGAAATGATCTTACTCAAGCATTTTCATATTTTGCTTGGCTAAAGCAAAATAGACAGGAATCTCACCCTGTGTTTATAGCCAACAAAAATAACATCCTAACTCACAAGTATTAATTACCAATGCTTAGGCTAGTCTTTTATTAATAAAAAGCTTGCTGGAAATTTACTTTTTATGTAATTTTTTAAATATAACAGTTGTTGAAATAAATGTAAAGACATAATTAAAGACACCAAGATGATAATCAAGACAGATGAGACATAAATCAATCCTTTATTTCATTCCAATTCACCAAAGAGTCATTCTTTTACAAAATTTCACGCATAAATTTAGGACCAAAGTCAAACTTAGACATCCCCCATGGAACATACAAAAGGACCTCCGACAAAAAATAAAAAATTGAACTCTAAAAGATGGATCAACTTTCCGCAGATTGTTTCCCACTCGACTCTGCACAATAGCCTTTGTCAGTCATGAAAACTAATTCACAAACAAACAAGTCTACACAGACTATCAAAGATAGATCAACACCTCTGAAAAACAAGTGTCTGAATAATGTAATTCAACCCCAATCTTGTTGTCTACAATAAGACCCTGCTATCATAAAAAGAATTAGGCTTGTGATAAATTAAGTAATGAATGAAAAATGAACTATCTCATCATAAAATCAAAGAGGAAACCTTAGTATGCTTCTCCTTCTATCCTCCTCTTGTTCATCCCTTTCCTTTTTCCTTTAAACAAATTAGAGTTGGTTGAAGTAGTTGAACCAACTCATTAGTTAAGTTAATTAAAAGACTTAACCAAATTTTAATTAGGGGTAAAAGTGATAATCATAACAAGGGTTATAATAAATAATAACTAGTAGGTGGGACCCCTTGTGACTCCCTTTAGCTCTTAACAATCGTAACATAACTAGTTAGTTGAGCAAAACACACCTCCTTGTGACTCCCATCATCATATCAATATTTGACAATTTAGCTCATGCTATTTGAAATTATTTTCAAAACAATATTACTCATATATCCCAAAATAAAACATGTTTTCCAAAAACTTATGATGTCAACTATCATCAACAATAGATAAAATAAATCTCAAAAGCCATATTTCTTGGTTGGTGAGGCAATCTTTCCCTTGCCGATGATATCATCTTTTAGTCCTTTTGAACCTGCCTTAGGCTGTGTGGAATATTTAAACCTCATCTTGTTGTTCATATGAGATCAATCGTCCTTCCCATGCAAGTGGGAGGGCATGGATTTACCAGAATTATTTGAAGATGCAGAAGGGGCAGTAGCGACCTTCTCTTTGTCAGAGGCATAGTAGGCCTTTGTTTCCAGCCTTTTATTTGAATATCTCATCCATGTATGCGTGATTGATTAGCAAAAAGTATTTTAAATAACCATACATGACAACTCTTAAAAATATGAAATAGATTTGGCTTAGCAATGTATCTGACTCATGCAATCCAATCCATACAAATTGTTTAATTGTTTATCAATGAGCAGGGGGTGAATAAAGGGTCCTGGGATGTGTGAGGGGTTTGTATTGAGTGAAACATGATATGATGAGGGGGGGGGAATAGGGTTACTGTGCAAAGACAACAACAATCAATTGAAAAAAAATTAAAACATCATTGTAATTCAACCAAGACACTGCTACTGCCAACTGCTTCAACACATAATTTTTCTTGACTGTAATCAATTTTAGAATAGGGAGTGAAAAATGACTATGGGAAGGCGATGGGGTTGTAATTAGAGAAAAGTGAAATAATGGTGGGGAATGAGAGCGATTATTGTTCATAAAATTGATCAAGTGATCCATAAACCATTCTATAAAAAGGAAACACCTCAACCAAATGACCAGTGAGACCCAAAACAATTACTGTGTAAAGTTCAAACAATTTTGTGCATTAACCTGCTCACTGTTTGAAATCAAATACTTAAGACAGTGTCATCAACAAGAAAATATGCATTCCACACCAATCTGTAAGGGGTTATGTTCCTCTTATTTATCCAATTAACATCTTATAACAATTCTCAAATGTATAATAATAACTATTTCCACTCTGTTCATCATCAAAACAACCACTTCCCACACATTACTTCAATCATCAAATACACTCAAAAGCCGTGTTTCAAAATTGAAATGAAGTTATATTGTTATTGCAGTCATGCCTGTCATTGTTAAAATGCTTGACATTCGTTAAAGGAGATAGCAGCATAATTGCTCAAATCAATCAAACTGTAACAAATCATACTGTGTAAAAACTTGTGCCCATTCTCGTTGACGCAATCAAATAACCATAACATATATAGTGGGTGAAAATGCCATAAACACCCCAATTTCAATAATCATTTGGCCATTAAAAACACACAGTTACAATAATCATTGACTTGTGCTTATAGGAATGCCACTCATACCAATGTATCAAGTGTGAAGCATCATTGTGCATTGATCAATTAAAAATAGTGTTGGGTTATCAATTTAATAAACACATGGACATCGACTATGTATTTGATCTAACAACTCATTCTAATTAACCATGTTGAGCTTATCCACCCAATAATAACAATTGAAGTGACTAGATGCCAAAACCAACACCACTTTCATACAATCAACGGGGCGAGATAGTAATCAATTCTACACCAATCCATAACAACCAATAGTATACCCGACAGGCCATGATGGTCTTCTCTATCAACCCTCATACTTGAGGAGTTAAGGGTTTTCTTTGTGGCCAACACAGGGAGATTAGAGTCGAATCTTCTCTATGGTGAAAACCTCTGACACCAACAGTTATAACCAGAGGATCAAGGCTCCATTTCAACCTTGTAACGATACTTAGCACACATAGGGTATAACCCTCGCGGCTCTCCAGTCAACCAACTATAATGCTGAGGTGAAAACAGGGCCAAGAAGAAGAAACATAACCCACTACGTGACCATAGTAGCATAAACAACCCAATGCACAA
The DNA here is from genome assembly GCA_009831015.1 of Picea engelmannii. NCBI lineage: Eukaryota > Viridiplantae > Streptophyta > Pinopsida > Pinales > Pinaceae > Picea > Picea engelmannii. The sequence goes on along the minus strand of ML784909.1, from coordinate 177,239 downwards.
GCGAACAATGCGCAGTGACACAAGGCACTTCCAACCATTAAACCCCATGAAAACCAAAGTCTGGGTATGGTGATACGAGTGCGTGGAGGTAGCCAGCCACTCAAGACCAAGCAAAACCCTCCAACTAAACCAACAAGGATGATAGAGAGCCTTTATGGCTGCTAACACCCAGGATGACCAATAACATTGTAACTTTAACATCATTGCAGAGAAAACCATAAATGCTTCATTCTAAAAACCACAATTTTACACAGTTGCAATACTCAAGGAAAGCACAACCCATACATTCAAGCCAATATCTATTTCATAAACAGAGCAGACTCGTGGATGGTCAAAAAAAGACATACTTGTAATCCAAGCACTTTAAACGCAAGTTGGCCGAGCGGTTCCTCCCTGCTTGAAAATTGGAGCGTAACCACAACCACAAGGTTGAAAATTAGGCCAACTAGTGTGGCGACCAATGGAAAGAGTAAGGGTGATGTGCAGTAAATGCATGTCGCCTCCACCCACAATCAATTAATTCACTAGTACATGCCAACCATTAATCCATTAACCATTCATTTAAACCATGCATTGTAATTGGCATCTATTACTTGTCAAACGCGCCACCCACATCATACCTTCCATTTCCAACTTGACCATAATACATATCAACTATATAATCCAATTAAGTAAACCATGTATCGAAACCATCACCAATATCATGACCATATCGCATTTCTAACGTATGCCATAAATGAACCATGTTCCATATAACTCAACAAATCGCTAACCATTAGCTTATTGTTGGGTTTAAATAATGACCATTAAAATTCATGTATGTAGAGTAGAATATAGCATAGTTTAAATTCTTCCCTTTGCATTTGTTGTATTGCTTTCATTTCTTTCCAATTTCTTGTATATGTTATTGCTAACATGTTTATTATGCAGGTCTCCTAGTAATAGATCCCAAAAACCGATAGCAGTGATAACAAGGATAACATAGGCCGCTGTAAAATAAAACTTGAGCCTAGAGCAACAGAAAAACATAGAATGATCCTTCTCCATCGCCAATAAACCAAGATTATATCACCATGTAAGTAGTGCCAAACAGGAGCACAACATCAAATAAGAACTAGACCTTATCTCCAATCTACAAGGGAGTCCCTTCTACTAGTATTATTTAGATTTTATAATAATAGGCTTTAACAACACTTTTCGGGCAAAAATTCGTTGTGATTTTAATTGTCAACACCAGGGAAGTTGATGTACTAACTTACCCCAATGAGGCCCACATGAATTTTGGCGCTTCATATCCTAGGGTTAGGTTTTTGGATGTCTAGGGTTTTGGCATTCATGTTTATTGTAAAAATGCCTTCAGAGCCTCATGGTACTCATCTTCTTGCGAATGAGCGCAACCATCACATCTCTTCTCAGAGATAAGCCGCCACCATTTCAACAAGCTTGTTTTCCGGTGCATTTTACAGTTTCAACATATTTCCTTATTGAATAGAAGCCAGTTTTATTGTATCTCTGTTATTTTGTGCTAAGCATAATAATTATCTGTATTCATTTTGTTCTACTCATAAAATATGGATCATTATAATTTGGCATATGCTATCATAGAAATGACAAGAGGAGAATTGGTAGACTTGTAAGGGATACACGTTACTACGAAGCAAACATATCTATAAAGGTTAAGAAAAATGAAAGTGAAAGTTGGCATGAGCTACAATGCAACTAAAATTCCCCACACTAGATAGTTTTTTCCACTTTTTAGGTGTTTTTTCCAATAATTTCTTTGCTAGCACTCAAAATCTGCAATTTCGTCACAAAAAAATTTCAATCTCATCCATTTAGAGGTGTGATATAGAATTCTCTGAATACACTTAGAATGTTGAAGTTGCAATTTGAAGAATGGATTGTTCATATTACAAAAATTTGTACTTGTTGGATTTTAACAAGGATGTGGCATTTTAACTAGTGTTTAGAGGACATTGTGAAAGTTCAAAATTTGTACTACGTTTTTAGTATGATAAGTACTTACAAATTACACAGAGTTAGTTTTGAGGTGGTGAGATGCATCTCGTTGGGTCCGAAGTGATTTGAAATCACTTCAGATCCAACTATCTACATTCCACTAGTAACAACATCAAATGCACTATTATTGTGTAACTTGAGATTTAACAATATACAACCCATCAAAAACAATATTAAATGCATTCGTGCTAAATACATATTAATAACTATACTCAAGAAACAATATTACTAGATGTAAAAAGCATAAACTTCAATGAATTTTGTAACTTTAAAAACCACACGTAATATGACAACTACAAATCATTTTTTTTATTCTTTTGAAATGAAAATATGGCTCCGCTTATGGACATTGAACCCCTTTAAATTTAGACACACTAGTCCGTTAGTCCCCAAACAAATGGTCAAGGATAATCTATTTACTTATTTTCCTTCATGTCTTTTGAAAAAAAAATCTAATATATATATATATATATATAATTTTTTATTTTTATTTTTCGGGGTATTTTTCATTTAACTTTGAGCAAAATATGGTAAGAAATTGTTGGATCTGTAGATTTGAGTGGTTAAGTCTATATAATCCAAGTGCTTCAAGGGATTTTTAGAACACTCAATCCATTTATACATTATGAAATGCCATTTAAACAATAGACTTCACCCAAATTTATATCACCATATTCAAGTGAAAAACATCAAAATGTAAAATGTTTAGACAACACCACAATGAAAAGTAGAAAGAAAACCAAAGTGTTTTTTTATCTTTAGGTAATATTTGAAGGATTTAAAACACACACACACACACACACACACACACACACACACACACACACA
>ML784909.1:138259-150328 GCA_009831015.1 Picea engelmannii | reverse complement strand
TAAGAAGACCTAATAGAAGCTTCCGCTTCTAGAAGGATCTTCCTCTAGATGCTTCTTTTTAGTATAAATAGGAGTCGAGGGTATGAGAACCCTAGCTTGGATATTATTGTAATAGAGATCTGCTCAACTGGAGGTTGCCCCCTTGAAGAGGCTCGTGAACATTGCTTTCAGATTCAAAGTGTTATTTCTATTGTTATTCTTATATCATTTCAGTGTTATTATGGTGAATGTTCTGGTTATATTGCTATTATTCTGCCATTACTAGCATTTTATTTATGTTCTGCATACATTTTATATCTGGTATATTACACTTTCCTTCCCCTTCATTGTTGGAATGAAAAAACAATTCATAGCATAGGCAACACCCTAGGAAAATTTATAGACAGAGCTGAACCAAAAGACGGTCTCCAAGCTTGTGCAAGGATTTTTATGGAAGTTGAACTTGAAAAAGGACTGCCTGAAGCTGTAAATATCACTCTGGAAAATTGGACCTATCTGCAACAAGTTGACTGTGAACAACTACCCTTCAAATGCAAAGTGTGTCATGAATATGGACATTTCTCATAACACTGTCCAAAATCCCCTCCCGAAGTTCCTCCTGAATAGACAGAGCAATGGCAACAACCCAAAAGGAAAAATCTTCCTTGACAGGGAGAAAACCCCAAAGCCCCTTCTTCCCCCTCTTTCTCTACTTCTGATCCATCTCAAAACCTATATCCATCCCATCCTCCTGAAACTCACAGAATAATTCTTAAAGAGCCCCCTCCTTCGATTCCCTAGTCCATCCCTCCTCCTATTCCTTCTACAAACCCCCCATCTCCTCCCCGCCCTCCCTCGATTCTCCCTTCCCATCCCAAAGAAGACGAAACAGAAGAAATTTCAGAGGAGGACTCGAAATCAGATTCCCACACCTCCCCAATTTGGAAAGTAGGCTGAAAATCCAATCTGCAAAAGCGTGAAGCAACAGCCAAAAAAGAGATTGAACTAAGAAAGCAGACAAATTTAGACTTGCATACCAAGAAAGAAACAATACAGACAAGAAATCAGGGTGGACCCAACCCCCACAAAGGGGGGAACTCCAAGTCCTCTAAATGATAAAATCCATCTCCTAGAATTGCAGGGGACTAGGGAGCCGTCACAAGCTCTTGTCGATACATGACCTAATTAAGGTAGAAATACCACAAGTCCTTCTGATCCAGGAGAGAAAACTGAAGGATGCTGACATCCTTCAAGAAATAAATTACATCTGGTGCACATGAAAAGGAGTAGCATCAAGCTCGAGAGGAGACTTAGGAGGCATATGTACTCTTTGGAATCCAATAACTTCCAGCCTGCAAAGTTGGCAGTCCATGACCCATTGGATACAAACAACTCTGCTTCACCAGCCCACTGGTAAGACCTTATATATTTTTAATGTGTACATGCCTTCCATCTACCATGAAAAAATAGACTGTTGGAACTCTCTTCAAGATTTATGTGATCATTTTGACCACAAATATCTCATATTTGTGGGAGACTTCAACACCATTCTTCACCCTAAAGAAAAAAATGTGGCTCTCTATTCAGGGACCCCTCAAGAGAACATTTCCATGATCTTATTTCCTCTTTCAATATCATATAAATTAAACCAGCCAGTGGATGTTTTACTTGGTCGAATAGACACGTGGGTTCGGGCCACATTGTTACCCACCTGGATAGCTTCTTTCTCAGCACCTCTTTCCTTGATGACTCCCTATCCCCTTCCTCTGATATCCTCCCTTGGTCTTGCTTGGATCATCATCCCATCTCCCTTTGTCCCTCCCTCTCTGAAAACTTCAGCCCCATCCCCTTCAGATTCAATTATCTTTGGATCTTTGATCCTTCCTTCTTTAAGATTGTCTCCTCTGCTTGGAGTTGTTGGTTAAAGGGATCTCCAAACTTTATTTGGGAATAGAAAATCAAAAGAACAAATAACCTCCTTAAAGAATGGGATAAATGCAAAAAAGAAATATATTTAGATAACAAAAATAAGAAAATCAAGGCGATGGAAGAAACTAGAAGAAAAATGGAAAAAGAAGCAATCACTCACACTCTCCTCATTAAGGAACATCAAGATTTCATAGAATATCAAAAAAAATTACACACAGAGGAAGAACAATGGAGACTCAAATCAAGAAGTCTATGGCTCAAAGAAGGGGATCGAAGCACCAAATATTTTCAAAGACAGTCCAAAGCCAGACTCTAGAGAAACAAAGTATCTGAGATCACCAAAGAGAATGGGACCAAAATAAACGATATCCACCAAATCCAGAAGGAAGAAAAAAGACATTTTGAGAACCTTCTAACTGAGGAAGGGAATGTCAACCTCAACATTCAAGAAGACATGCTAAAAATCATTCTAAAAATTATTGAGCAAGAAGATAACATCAATTTGAATCAAGAAGTCACGTAAAAATAACTCCATAAGGCCCTTTTTCCATTTCATCCATACAAAGCCCCTGGACTTGATGGTTTCAGGGCCCACTTATTTCAAAAGTGTTGGCATATAATCAAGACATACCTCTTGCGAATGATAAAATATGTCCAGAAATATGCAAAAATTGGTGGCAACACAAACACCACTTTCCTAGCTCTCATCCCAAAGGAATCAAACCCATCCTCCTTCTCCAGATTCAGACACATTTCCCTTTGTAATGTCTCCTACAAACTTATCTCTAAAATCCTATCCAATCATCTTAAACCTCTTCTCCATAAGCTCATTTCCCCCAACCAAAGTGGTTTTGTTGAGAAAAGGAAAATGACTGATAACACCATTCTAGTTTAGGAAGAAATTTATTCAAGCAGACAACGAGGGGATCAAGATATGATCATTAAAATAGACATGGTAAATGATTTTGATAGGGTCAAAAATAGCTTCATGTTTTTTGTGTTAACAAGGTTTGGCTTCAACCCAAAAATACTCTCATGGATCTCTACTTGTATCTCAAATCCCTGGATTTCCCCATTGATAAATGGTAGGCCTAACGAATTCTTCAAGATCTCTCGAGGATTGCATTAGGGATTCCCTTTATCCCCCCTCCTCTATAGATTAGTGGCAGAATCCTTGGGAAGGAAACTTGAAATAGATCACCTCAACAAAGAAATCCCTGCTATAAAAATAACGCATAATGTGAAAAGAATAAACCACTCGCAATTTGTTGATGATACCCTCCTAATTGGTGGGGGCTCTATCACAACAGATAAAATATTCAAAACTACTCTAGAAAATTTCACCCACGCCTCAGGGGGACTCATCAACAGTACCAAATCCCAAATCTGTACTTGAAACTCCTCTCCAAGAGCATCCCAAACCATCGCCAATATTTTTCGTTTCCCCCTCATTGAAAAATGGAAAACTTTCAAATACCTTGGCATTCCCATCTGCCTCAATTCCCTCCCTAGTTCCACCTAGAACCAAATTCTGGATAAAATCAAGATCAAATTTAATCAATGGGACCCCCTCTGGCTTAATCTGGCAGGTTGAGTTGTTCTTCTAAAATCAGTGCTCTCTGCTCTCCCTATCTTTCAATTCTCTTCTCTTCTTGCTCCTCAAAGCATCAAAAACTCCATCTCCTGATATTTGAGACGCTTTCTTTGGGAAGGGGGAAAGAATGGTACTAAAAAGTTTCATTTTGTTAATTGGAACACAATCAAAACTCCTAAATTTAATGGAGGACTACGTATCAAAGATCCAAATCTCTGCAACCTGGCTCTTGGATCAAAACTTTTATGGAGGTTAATCATTGGAAATTTAGAAAGGTGGAAAACAATTCTATTGAAAAAATACTTAGGAGGGGACATACTCGGGTGCTTAGATCCTCAACACTGTACTAGGAGAGGATCTCCCATTTGGAATCTTCTCTCAGCCTCCATCCCTCTTGTTCAAAGTCATCTCACCTAGATACCAAGAAATGGGAAAAGGATTTTGATCGGGTCGGATAACATTATGGGGCACCGACCAATTTGGAAACCTATTCGACTTTGGCCTCTTCTCATTTGGTTAAATTCACAAGGTATTACATCTATCTATGACATCTCTGATTGAAACACCGAATCATGGAAATGGATTGGATGGAAACTCGATAATATCCCATTAAATTTCCAGGAAGAGGCCAAATATTTAAAAATCCTCTTGCATGGTTTTGCTCCCATTGAAATTCTCTTTAAAGATAGAAGAGGTTGGGGCAAGGGAGATTATTTTGTCAAGCATGGGTACAATTTCCTTTTAGCTCACAAGGGTCTACCTCCTCAAGAGAAGATCTAGAAAAACATTTGGAATACAGACAATCCTCCTAAGATAAAATTATTTAGTTGGCTTGTTTCTCATGACAAGCTCCTCACGGGGGAAAATATTCTCAAAAGAAATTTAAACGACCCTTTCAGATGCAAACTGTGTTGTAGTTCCCCAGAAACCTCCCAACACCTCTTCCTTCAATGCCCCATTTCAAAATTAGTTTGGAAGGTTTCCCTCCAGAATCTTCATCACAAATTCGATGGCCTTCTCATCCTAAAAATATGTTCAATTGCTAGCAAGCTTCCTATAGAGGCTCTATCCTTAAAAATCCATTTTTCAACTTTCTTTTCAAATCCCTCCCTAAGTATATATGTTGGAAAATCTGGCTTTCCCACAATCGAGCTATCTTCTCCAACCTCTGCCCTCCCGCTGAACTTGTAGCCAAGAAATCCCTGGCCCTCCTCACAAAGTTCTTCCTCTCTAAGTCCAAACCTTTCATTCCCCCCTCTCTTATTGATGAGGAAACCTCATGGTTAAACTCTCTCTTCCCCTCAGTTCCCCTTACCCATTCTATCCCTTCCTCTTTTCCTATATCTTCTTGACAACTTCATTACGAGCTCGAGTTCTTCCATTGGTGCAACAAGAAATCGAGACACTCTCTCTACTTTGATGGCACTTCTAAAGGGAACCTCGGGGTGGCAGGAGCGGGTGGGGTTATTCTTTTCCCATGAAGAAACAAAGTCCTCTCTTTTCATTGGAGTTTGGGAATAGCTTCAAATAATAAAGAGAAAGATTACGCTCTATTACTGGGTCTCTTTCTTGCCAAAAAAATGAACATCCACTCACTCTCAGTCATCGAAGACTCCAAACTAATCATCAACCATGCACAGAAAGGAACTCATCCAACCAATATCTATCTCAAATCCATCTCCCACCGTATATACTTAGCCTCCAACTCATTCCACAATCTATTCTACTTCCATGTATTTAGACATAATAACAAGGACATTGATGAGCAAAAAAACCTAGCCATAGCTAAAGAGTTGGGTACACTATATGTTAATAATCACCTCTCCCTCAGCCCTATCCCTTGACATTGATGTTGAATTCTCTCTTTATCCTCATCCCCTCCTTGTTCTATGTGGCCACCTCGCTCCTCCATCTCGGCATCTATCATTCGATCCTCCTATCATGTGCCTCCCCTTTGTGTCACCTCAACACTTCACCAGCTCGTGCCACCCTCCCCTCCTTCTTAATTCCCCTTGGGTGTGGAAGTCCCCTCACCATCCTTCCCCCTACATCCTTCACCTTTTCACTCTGTATATGGACTTTGATCCCTTTCCACTCGTTTTCTCTGACATCACCTTGGTAATTTTCTTCCTCTCTAAGAATTAACGACCACATTTTAGTTAGTAGATCAGTCCATCTCATCTCGTGCGTGCATCCTCTCAACGTTACACTAAATCGCCTCATGTACTTCACAGGGAGATGGATAACTTTTATTTTACATCCACTCTCATGCTCCAAGCGGTCACCATGTGTATTTTCACGCTTATTTGGGAAGACGCCTTCTCCTCCTCCAAATCCATTGATCTCTTCCTTTTTCTCCCAGAACAGGCTTGCAATTCCAGGAATATGCAGCAGAATTAGAGAGGACGATGAGAAATCACATATGAGGATCATGATGATTTGGTTAAAACAATCCAAACTTTGCAAATTCAACTCAGAGGTTTATCAGCACAGGTTTTTTCTATCATGGAAATCATCATTTAACAAAGAAATGACCAACAAAGGATGCACAATGAATGTGAATCCCTCAGGAAACAACTTGCAGACCTACAATCTGTTGTTGGACCAACTTCCCCTTCATCGTATCCTTCTACTTATTCAGCCATATTTGATGAATATTCTTCTCCGAGGCCCAGGAACTAGACCTTGGACTTATATGTCTCTCTGCAGAAGCCAGAATATGAGGAACCTGGTGGTCAGGATGTCAACAATCTTTTTGAGTAAATGCAATGCTTTTTTGTTTATGTGTTAGGATATTTTTGTAGAATTTACTCTGTTAAAGAAAATGTAGAGAAGAGAAATTCAAAAAATCTCTCTTATGGCACATCCCCAACTCTTTTCTGGAGAACATGGGGGAAACCAACTTTTGTTTTATTGTTCTTCTGGACTTATGATGTATACTCTCTATGTTTCCACGCAGCTTTTTAATATATATATATTTTCCCAATCTCTCTTAAAAAAATAAAAGGTTGATGGAGGATGTAATTGAACTAATTGCATTATATAATTTCTTGTGTGGGTAGATTTTAACAAATTGCTTGCGTAACAAGATACAAAAACAATACATTTCTAGATTGGATTATGATTTCAACTTCTTGTCATCAATGACTATTCTCCCGAAGAATATTTTTTATTCTTTACTACTATAGTCCAAGCTTCTTTTCTTTTCAATGAATTTAGTGCCTCTCCCTCCGTACCTGACATGCCCTGAGCTAGAGGTTCAATTTGTTCAAGGGTCTCCTCTTCTTCTGCCTAGTCCGCCCAGCTTGCCTTTTGGGCCAGATTTGAGGGAGTAGAATTATCATGTTCCAATGAATCTTGTGGTGTCGCATCATGCTTTTTGAATGCTTCCTGGTCTAGATCTAGAGGGATAACCTCAGGAGCCTTTTGACTCTCCTGGCTCATCTAGATACAACCTACAATACCAAAATCCTTTTTCATTGTCCCATGTATATGTCATCTATGGAGGTCTCCACCCTCTTTTGGACCCACCATTGACCAGATTACGGGGTCGTAAGTCGGCCCTTGCATCGGCTCAAGAACAAGATTATTATGATGTAGCCTCCGACCGCAAAAAACCTTTGCTTGGGACTCTTAGAGCGAGCCACCCCTTCTCAAAACCGGTGCCCCCATGATCACACTCTCTTTCAATTGTTGAGGATTAGGGATACCCTCCAAGAAATTAGTCCTCAAAAGGATGATCGAGGTTTATAGACCAAAGGTCATCATGCTATAGGAAACCATTTCTTCAGGTGATATGATCTTACTTGACTTGAAGAATATGTTCCATGACTGGGAGTTCATCAATATAGATGTGAATGGTATATCTAGTTGAATCATCATTGGTTTGAATTTAAAAAATTTATGTTGTTCTAATTCCTAGGCTACCGTGTCAGGTCTGGGCACAACCCCTTTCTTTGAATCACTAAGAGATTCTTACACTTTCATTAACATATATGGTCCATACCAAAGTCACGTACCTTTTTGGGACACTCTCTTCTAGTATGATATGCTTAAATCCGACAAGGTCATACTCGACAATGACCTTAATTTTTCTATTGGTGAGGTTGAAATTTGGGGCCCTCATGCCCACAGGGACAACTTGTTGGATTAATTTATCAGAAAGTTGGAGGAATTTTTTTTTTGACATCATTCCTCACAAACTCAATCCTACTCGGTGGAATATGCGCTCAGATGGCCAACGTATAGCCAAAAGACTAGTTCATTTTTTGGTTAATGAGGGCATATTGAATACTGCAGACATCATTAGACAATGGAATGGATCAGGAGGGGACTCAGAACACTTCCCGATTATTCTGGAAGAAATTTTTGGAAAATCCAAACCTCCGAGTCCATTTAAATTTAATACTTGTTATCTTCATCATGAATATTATGTACAGATGGTAAAGACTCAGTGGAAACTTTTTGATGAAACCAACAATGTATCTGCATGTCTAAATTCCACGACAATATTAAACGCATTAAGACATCCTCTTTGTCTTGGGCCTTAGACAACTGGAAGGCACAAGATGCCTCTCTTTCATATATTAAATGGTACATTTCCAATTTCCATAGGGCATATCGAGCGGGCTATGAAACACAAGCTCACAGCGCAAACCTCTCTAAGATGGAAACCAAGAAAAGAAATATTTTGTTGGAAAGGGAAGCCACCTGGCATCTCAAGAGCAAATCCATTTAGCTCAAATAGGTGGATGGAAATAAAAATTCATTCCATAACTTCGTAAGGAATAGGCACCACCTGAATACGATCACTCATCTACAAAATGATTGTGGAGACTTAATCAGTGGGCATAGTAATCTCGAGGAACTCGATGTTGAGCATTTACAAAATATTTCCCACGATAATAATCAGGTATCGATGGATCAACTCATCAATATTATCAATATATTCCCATCTTATGTGACTGATGAACATAATATCTCTCTTCAAGAGGTTGTTAGTGAAGCAGAGGTGGATGAAGCTATTGAATCTATGAAACGGGATAAAATCTCTGGTTCATATGGTTTTCCTATTGAATTATATAATGGGTTCATTGATATCTTAAAATCCAATATTATTGGTGTTGTGGAAGAAGCCAAGGATAGTAGCCGCACCCTTGCAACATTTAATTCAATGTTTATTTCTCTTATTCCAAAGGTGGCATTGTCAAGCAACATGAACGATTTTTGTCTGATATCCTTATGTAATTGCATATATAAGATTATATCAAAGGTCATTGTTGGACGCATCAAAGGCATCATATCGGATGAAATTGCAAAAGAACAATTTTCCTTTCTATCGGGTCGTCAGATCCATGATACTACTGGCATAGCGCAAGAAGTGTTACACACAACCAAGAATCACAAATATTTGGATTCCATCATCAAAGTGGACATATCAAAATCATATGGTCATGTCAAATGGATGTACATGAGGTTAGTACTTATGCAAATGGGTTTCCACTTACATATTGTTAATTGAATCATGTCCACTATGCAATCAGTTTCCTTTGCCATCCTTATAAATGGAGCATCTTCTAGTTTCTTTCGGCCCAACAGGTGGCTCAGACAAGGTTTACTCCTTGTGCCTTTATTGTTTCTTTTGGTTGTCAAAGGACCGAGTCATCTTATAAATCAAGAAAAATATGGGGGTGGTATTTAAGGGATTCGCATAGGAGGTCGACTATATATATCCCAATTATTGTTTGTAGATGACATACTCCTATTTGTGAATGGTTCATGCAAAGATATCATTAAGATGCAATCCATTCTAAACATATTTGTTGAGGGTATGAGTATGATATTCAACGCTCTAAAATTATCCATCTCCCACCTTAATATATCAAGGGATCAACAGGAATGGATGTCCTCTCAATTTGAATTTCCGGTGGTGGACATAGAAGTGGGATTAAAATATCTTGATTTTATTTTAAAGCCAAATTCTCATTCTATCAGGGACTCAATGTGGTTGGTGGAAAAGGTAGAAAAGAAGCTCAATTTTTTGTATAATCGCTGGCTATCCCAGGGTGGTCGCCATACTTTGGTTGTCTATTTCTTATGTGCCTAAAGGTGTTGTTAATTTGATCAACAAATTATGCAACAATTTCCTGTGGAAGAATAACGAATTGGGTTCCACTTTTAATTGGATCAGTTGGGACAAATTTTCTCTTCCCAAAGCATTGGGGGGATGGGGTTCTAAGGACTTACATTAATTCGCCCAGGATTTAAATACCAAAGGATCATGGAGGATTATTATTGATGGGGGGATATGGACAAAAGTTGTTACACAGAATTATATACACCCTCTTTCTGTAGTGCAATGGATTCATAAGTGGAACAAAGAAGCCAGGAATATATCCCATATGTGGCGTGCACTACTCTCAGCTTTCTATGTTACTGGAGAATGGATAGCCTGGAATATCAGTTCAAGTCATAAATTTTGCATAGGAAAATATCCCTGGATTGCTTGTGATGACCTCCATATCCTCCCGCCCCATATGATCACCCATTTGCATGATAGAGGCATTTATTTTCGGGTACATATATACGACCTTGTTGCTTCTAAAACTAATAACTAAGTCTGGTATCAGGGATATATGCTTGGTTTTCGTGGAGAGGATTCAGGCTTATGGTTATCATACATCACTTCTCTTCGACGCAGTCATATCCACATATCTCATAAGCCAGACTCCCTTATAAGGAACCAGAATGAAAAGGGTGGTTTTTATTCACCTAGCTTAGGCTATACAGTCATTAGATAGGAGGAAGATCACCTGGATCCCCCTGACTGGAATGATATCTTATGGAAACTCAATTTCTCGATGAAAATCCGTTTATTATTCTAGTTGGTCCTATCCCACAAGGTCCCCACATGGGAAATTAAGTTCTCTCTTTTCTAGCTGGGACCCTATATATGCCCTCTTTTTAAAGGTTTTCTAGATGAATGTGATCATATTTTTGTGCATTACTCTTATATTCGAGATATGTGGGATCTTTCCTCTTACAAATATAACATCATATTTTTATGGCAGAGAGCCTCCATTGAAGAGGTTTTCATGGACTATCACAACTCCGGCACATTTGAGGAGTTCCAAGTCCTCTCAACCATTTTCATACATGGTGTTTGGACAGCTCAAAACCTTGCTATTTTCTAGGATATATATCTCTCGGCCAAATATGTGGCCACAAGGGGAATAGCCCTCCTCAATTCCTTTCCACGGGTGGTTGAAATAGATAGACCTAGGCACATCATTGTGGAAGAGATTGATCATGTCGGATGTTGGTCATATTTCGATGGTGCCTCTTAAAACCATGTAGGAGGGGCGGGTGGTATTCTATATCTGGATGAGCACTATTGGCTCAATTATGTTGTTGGTCTTGGTAATAGCTCCAACAAAAAATTTGAACTATTAGCTCTTAAGATGTTCATCATGGTTGCTCGGGATAAAGGAGTTCAGAATCTCAAAAATTTTGGTGATTCAAAACTCATCATAGATTTGTTCGGACTGAAAAGGCCACCAAAAAATATCTTTTTGAGACTTATATATGATCAAATTACTCCTCTTTTGAGTCTCTTCATCCATATCATTTTTTTACACATCTATCGGGAAAGGAATCATGTGGTTGATGCTCTGTCCAAGACGGGTTTGCAGCTTACTGAGGGCACATGGCAGCGATGGGAACAGACTAGAGATACCCTTCAGGAATTTGATCCTAGACCTTTTGACATATGATTTTTTTCGGATTTACAAGTTTTTTAAGGTCCACATATATAATCATCTTATGTTGTTGTATATATCTTGTTTATATATACAAGATAATTTTGCATAGACTTAGGAAGCATTAGAGTTCACTGATAGGCTCATAGATGAATTGTTTATATGGTCTTTTTGTATACATAAGAATGAACAGTTGATAATTTGCAACATGTATACTTACCTGAAAGAAATACTTAAAGACTATATACAATGTGGTTTATTAATATAATGAACTGCACTTTTTTTCCCAAAAAACAAAAACCACACAACACTACACTATAACCCAAAAAAAAACTATGCAAACGACAACACTACATTATAAACCAAAAAAAAGCTATGCAAATAACAACACTACATTATAAATGTCACATACCCACTACCATAATCAAATTTTCGTTGATTTCTGCAGAATCAGAACCTCGAATTACCTACGGAGGCCTAGCGCAAGCTAGCTCTTTCTCTATCTGCTCCCATGTAATACATGGGTCATGATCACAGGTCAAATAATCATGGCGCCTCTTTGTATTTCACAACTTGGCGCCACAGGAATGTCGAATCGTTCAACTCTGCAACCGTCGAACCCCGACAGGGCTAGAAAATGGCCAATGGGGACAAATCCCAACAGGGCTAGAGAACAACCAATGAGAATAGGCCTTGTCGCGTGGTTAAGTGGAGTACAGGTGGTAGAGGGGGAAATGTGACACGGTAGTCGACATGACAGGAGGGGGGCCCACTTTACACACCACACCATTCCAGACCCCCCCCCCCAAT
>ML784909.1:121920-138253 GCA_009831015.1 Picea engelmannii | reverse complement strand
GACCCCCCCCCTCACCACTAAAGGTAGAACGGCAAGGGGGCTCTGGAATGAAGCCTCGGTCGTAGATTTGGGCTGGTGGACTCTAGTTGTCCAGATATGCTCGCTACTTACCTTAATGCGCATTCACGCCCTGGCTTAAAGTTGACATCTCTTCTCCACATTTGATGGTCATTATAGACCCTGAGATCCCTCGAAGGAGTCTCGTCCGTTCATCGGGACTTAGCCACATGCTAACGTCTCGATATTATAGGTCGGGATTTATCAAGGTGAGAGCCTGACCTCTTGTCAACGGAACTCCCGAATCCCCGATTCCCGATTTCCCAAAATGGGTAATCTCTCGACACGTAGCCTCCTTAAATAGGACGTTCTAGATCTGTCCCAGGGTTTCCACCATGGAAAGTCCCGGTCTCTCATCACCAGGACTCCCGAGTTCGCGATTCTCGATTTCCCGAAATGGGAAATCTCATGACACGTGGCCCCCTTAAATTAGACGGTCCAGATCTGTCTCAGGGTTTCCACCATGGAAAGTCCTGATCTCTCATCACTAGAACTCCAGAGTTTGCGATTCCTGATTTCCCAAAATGGGTAATCTCTTGACACGTGGCCTCCATTATTCGGACGGTCCAGATCTATTTCAGGGCTTTCTCCCCTATTCATTAGGGGTTTAACCCTCGGGTAACTCCTAACAGATCCAACAGCTATCGATTTTTCCAGCCGAGATCTAACGGCTCAGATTGGTTCCTACCTGTGCATTCTTCCACGACTTCCTGGACGTGGAAAAATCAATGGTCCAGATACTCCCATGGACCTTGGGGATCTACGGTCCCAATTTCTTTGCTACCCACGAAGACACAGAAAAACACAGGGGTAAGGCATTTAAAACCCTACTTACTCCTACCAATCTAAGGGTCATGTGTGACCACAGGTTTCCCGATGGAATCTCGTCTGTCGATCAATACCTATCAGGGTTAAGGCACTTAACACTCCATCTTCTTCTTCTAATCTGACGGTCATGAGTGACCACAGATATCTCGACAGGATCTCGTCTATCGATTCGATACTTCATCCTTATGCTGACATCTCGGGTTTTCAAGAGAATCGTTCCTCCTCGTGCAGGGTTACTAAGGCCTTGTGCCTTCACATTCTCTTTCCCGGTTCTTGATGGGCTTTTCAAGGAGGGTATCTCTATGGGGAGGTTTTTACCCAGGGTACTATCTGAGGCAGATAAGGGTACCTTTCTCCCACGAATCAAACATGAAGTCTAAATTAGATCAGTATGCATATAAATAACAATTTATGAAGACATAAGCCATACGTAGTCTTTCCATTATAAACATGCATCTACTAGTACTGATCAAAACACCATACAGACATTCTTACTCTGAAATCATTCACCATTTCACACCTTATAAACATAAATGTCAGCATAAATATATATATATATATATTTCAAGATTCCAGAGGCAAAACACTTATCAGAAATAACACCAAGGGTTATGCAATTGCTGAGAGGGGTGCTCGTTTCCACCCAATCGTAGGCTTAGCGACTCCCAATGGATTTACCACTAGCCACCCCCGAGCCGAGACCACGATGTTGTGAGACTGCGTCTCTGTTTACCAGTGACCAGGAGTGAAGGTTACTCTCCTTCCTCTCTACTATCACTCACTCTACATATCACTAGAGTTCTCTTCCTCCCCTCACGCCTGCCCCCCAATCGCTTTTCCTCCACGCCTTATCCTCTTGCGAGGTTGCGTGTAGCGCGATTTCCCTCGCGCTGGTCAGGCCTGACGTCTCTACGGATGGGCGGTTCACCTCCCCATCCCTCATTAATTCCTGAGGAGCCATCTACCTACCAGTCTGCGAGATATTTAATTCGGGGCCAGCGAGCCGCTTTTGGTTCTCCAGGCCAGTGGAGTCCAAGTACGGTATTGATTCTCGGTGGAAGTTAACGCCACCTTTCTAGGTGCCTTCCACAACCATCGTGGTCTCTTTTTCAGCATATTCCCCTCTCAGTAGTCCTGCAATATAAATTCATAATATAATTCACATTCATTGACCTTTTCCACAAGGTCCATTCACATCACATATTCACATTTTTGAGTTTGCCACAGTTCTTGGCCAATCCAGTTATTTTTACAAACTGGGGGAAACAGGGTGTTACAATAAACCCAAAAAAAGCTATGTAAATAACAACACTACAAGTTATGCAAATAACAACACTACAATATAATCTTAAAAAATCTATGCTAAGGACAACATGGATGATCAAAATTACCCAACTTTTCTCCATATAATCTAAAAAAGCTATGTAAGGGACAACATGGATGATCAAAATTGCCCAACTCTTCTCTATAAGATCCACACCAATGATCAAATTCAGGAAGAGAGATCAACTATGATCAAATATGTACCATGTACTTTTGAAAACAACTTGTAGACTTTTATTAAATCAAGATATGGTGTGGAAAGTGACCCATCATAATGCACACCATAAATCATGAATGCTTTATTATAATAAAGAAAAGAAATAATTTATCTTTATCTTTAAAAAGAAAAATTAAACTATTTTGAAAGGTAGATATTACTTCCATTTAAGTCAAATATGCTCTTTAGTTATTAGTCTCTGCCGAAGGCAAGAAGGGATTCTAGCGTTCGATACAGTTTTGACCGTCAATTAGTTTGCAATTGACTTTTAATACATTTGGTATATCCATAAATTTGTATCAAGGGTTTTAATTTTTTATATTAAATATTTTAATAAAAATTATTTATCTACAATCCTACTCACTCTAACAATGAAAGTCTTATTGGAGGCTCCGCTCCTCCCAATGTAAAAATACATTCCCAATCGTCATTTTTAACTTATGATTTGGATGCAATTTATTTGTTCTAAATTTTAACATAAGTTCTAAAAATACATTCTCAATCGTCATTTTTAACTTATGATTTGGATGCAATTATTTGTTCTAAATTTTAACCTAAGTTCTAAGTTTTCAATGCACCTATTTGTTCCAAGTTTTCCAAGTTTTAACCTAAGTTAAAAGTTTTCAATACACCCAAAAATGTTTGACAAATACGCTCTTCCTCCTAAATTTCAATGTTCCAAATTTCAATGTATATGTCTGACAAATATGGCCACATGGCCACCTTCTCCACCACCTCCATGCATGCAGGCACATGGCTCTGCCCATTACCATTATCAAATTAGAAAAAAGTAACAGGTCCCCACTTTTCACAATATCAAATCAGAAAAAAGTATATATATATTTTTTTCTTATTAAAATTAACATTAAGTAATTTCCCCTATTTCACTACCTTCCCAACTAAAAAATCAAACATTAAATCTTTCACTACCTTTCCAACTAAAAAATCAATTTTAATTAAAAATGGATCATAATAAAAGTGGATAACTAACTAAAATTTAAATTTAATATATAAAATTCATTTGTTCCATTTGAATTTGGATTCCTTCACCTCTGTCATTCCCTTTGGCCACTTCCACGGCCAGCCTCAACATCAGACTCCAATCTATGTGCACCTCACTCTCTGCTAACCCCAGATATTACTTTGAACGAAGGTGGAGTCCACTCTATTAGGAGTATTACAAACTCAATTCTGAGAGATAGTACGAGAGCGAGAGCCATGCCCAAAAGAGATATGAGAAGCCATGTATGTCCTGCGGAGGGTCCAGATCGATTGTTGGTTCAGCCTGCTGCGCTGCTAGTAGTGTAATGATGCCAAGCCATTTTTTTTGCTTGAAACCACTAACTACTACTGATGTGTTTATTAATTATTTGGTATGCAGGTAGTTGTTGATATTTCATCCTTAGGGTTTATTTCAATTATCCAATCATAGTTCATACAAGATCTACTCAATACATGCAAGATCATAACAATACTCAAGATGTGGGAAATACAAGCATAGATCTCACCTTTATTATGAAAAAGCATGAACCTGATACAATATAGGGTAGATCTGGAATGGTCCTCAGATGGCTCCAATAGATAGATGATGTGAGCTGCTACAAAATTCTCCCGACAATACAAAAGAAGCCTCCAAAGGCTTAATACAATGTGAAGACCCAATGTGCCAACAACAAGTGAATGTCCAACCCCCTGGGCTGCTGGTACATCCTGTTGGTATGTCCTGTTGGATGATAAGAGGACAATATTTCGGCCCAGCTGAAGGAGATGTCCAAACCATTCCAAAATCCACCAAAATTTAGATCGGGGCCAAGGAAAACCCTCCCAGAAGTCTGAAGCTCAAATACTCAATCCTCCTCCTCCAATGGTTGAAACCCTAATACAATATGCGCGCTCATGAAGCCCTAAATAGCTCAATAATTCATTTTATATGAGGAACACCTCCAAAACCTATGAAACTCTCTAGGATGATAGATCGGGTTGTGATAACCCCTTAGGAGAAGTTTTAGGTTCAGATCCTAGGTGGAACTCCCTAGATCTGAGAAATACTGAATCACAAGACGTCCTCCTTGCCTCAAGTCCGTCCCAATCTATAGCTAAAGATCTGATGGTAATAACTCTTCAAGAAAGCCTCCAAAATGTTGGTCAAGGACCTGCAAATAGAACCCAAGTGCCGAAATACCCCAAGGCTCTCTCAATTGGTTGGATCAAACTCTTCTTCAAGATATGGTGTGCCCCTGCTGGAAATCCCTAAACAATACGGCCCTGTTGCTCTCTTGAATCGATAGATGAATCTGTGATGAGTGTAGAATGGTGTGGGTGGAGTATTTCATCCCAGAGACCAAGATTGGAACAAGGTGAGTGGGTCTTTCACCCCTGAGTTGTTCACAAGGGATTGTAATAGCAAAACCCTCAAATTGTATGCTTAAGAGCATCAACAAGAAAATACCAAAATCCAGAATGCCTCATATGTGCGCCCCAGCCTTTCCTTTGTATTTTTCTTCTATTTCTCTGTTGAGTTAGGCTAACCCTAGGGTTAACTCCTAACCCAACCTCCAACGCTTCTATTTCTTCATTGAGTTATCTTTTAGCTCTTTTTTCACCTTTTTATCAAGTCAACTTAAGAACATAACCTTAGTTTGGTTGACCCTTCCCCTCTGTGTGAGACTATGGCCTAGTGGGGACACCTAGACCACTAAGTCTTCCAAACCTCTTCATCAAGAGGTGGGGGACATTGCAGTCTCCCCTGCTTAAAATTTCTTTTCCTCAAGCAATTCCAAACTTATCTCCCGTACCATCTGTTCATTCTCCCACATGGCATCCTCAATGGGTAGATCTCTCCACATAATTAAATACTCCTTGATGCTTCTCTTCCTGAGCCTCTTATCTCGAACCTCCAATATCTCTTCTGGAATCAACACAAGTTGTCCTTCTTCGTCCATGGGAGGTAGTGTCTCAATGGGAATTATGTGTTGGTCGATGGCCTTCTCCAGGCAGGATACATGGAAGACGTTGTTTATTCGGTTGCCCTATGGAATCTCCAACTCATAATATATGGCCCCTATCCTTCTGTTGATCCTGTAGGGACCAAAAAAGCGTGGTTGTAGCTTCTCTGCCTCGCTTCTTTTTATAGAATCCCGTCTGTAGGGTTGGAGCCTTAGATAGACTAAGTCACCAACCTCAAAAGTATGCTCCACTATGTGCTTGTCTGCTTGGACCTTCTGTTGGTTTTGTGCTCTCTGTAGATGATCCTTCAACTCTTTGAGGACGTCTTGGCTCTGTTGTACCCAATCCTGTACCATTGGTGCCCTTCTGTCCCCAAAGGAAATCTCCACAAGGGAGATTGGATCATATTTGTATAAGGCTCTGAATGGTGTCATGCCTATGGATACATGATGGGTGGTTTTGTAGAAGTATTCTCCCAAGTGCAACCATCTGACCCATGCTTTCTGTTGTCCTGCTACGTAATTCCTGAGGTAGCCTTCCACCCATTTGTTGACTATTTTGGTCTGACCATCCGTTTGAGGGTGATATCTGGTACTAGGGGTCAAGGCCGTGCCAACTAATCTGAACAATTCTTGCCAAAACGTACTCATGAACCTGCTATCCCTATCACTCACAATGGTCTTGGGTAGGCCGCGCAACCTGAAGACCTCTCTGAAAAATAATTCAGCCACCTGTGTTGCGCTAAAGTCTGTGGCTATGGAGAAGAAGTGTGCAAACTTCGTCAACCTATCCACTACTACGAAAATGTATTCCTTTCCCTGCGCTCTGGGCAAGCCGGTGATGAAATCCATGGATATGCTTTCCCACTTGTGCTCTGGAATGGGTAAGGGTTGCAGTAGTCCTGTTGGATGAGTGTGCCCATCCTTGTTCTCTTTCCATGTAGTGCACTCTTTGACATTCTTAATCACATATTCCTTGAGGCCCTTCCATGAGAACCTCTCTCTCACTTGTCTGTACATCTTACTAATCCCTTGTTTCCTTGCCACTGGTGAGTTATGACATGCATGTAATACCTTGGCCTTGAAAGCCGATCCAGGAACCAAGAAAATCCGTCCCTTGTAAAAGATGAGGTCCTTCATGATACTGAAGTTATCATCCTATATCTGTCCATCCAATAGCTAACAAGCGAACCTATCCTTTGCATACTCCACCGCCAAGTGGTCCTTCCAGTCAACTGACATCCGTGTCATGGAGAAAATGGATGGCCTCCTAGATAATGCATCAACCACTGCATTGTTCTTCCCTTTGACAAATTCAATGTCAAAGTCATAGGCATGTATTTTGCTTACCCATTTTTGTTGCCTTTCATTCAAGTCATTTTGCTCCAATAGGTATTTAAGACTATTATGATCCGATTTGACCACGAACCGTGCACCTACCAAATATTGTCGAAATTTGGCTAGTGCATGCATGATATCCAACATTTATTTGTCATAAATGTTGTAAAGCAGCTAAGGACCCCTGAGTTTCTGGCTTTCATAGGCAAGAGGGTGCCTATTCTGCATTAGTACGACCCCTATACCTTCCCCTGAGGCATCACACTCCAAGGTGAAAGGCAAGCCAAAATCTGGAAGGGCTAGGACTGGGCATGTGCACATCACCTTTTTCATTTTCTCCATCGTAGCTTGAGCTTTGTCACTCCATTTGAAGGCCCCCTTTTTAGTCAAATCAGTCAAGGGTGCACACAGTTGAGAAAACCCCTTGACAAATTTCCTATAGTACGTGCATATGCCTAGGAATCCCCTTAACTCTATGAGTGTCTTAGGAGTAGGCCACTCCATAATGGATTTTATTTTTTCATGATGTACTTGCACCCCCTTTGATCCAATGATGTGTCCCAAGTAGAGTATCTCTGTCATCCCAAAATCACACTTGGATTCCTTAGCGTACAATGACTATTCCTCCATGATAGATAGGATTTGGTCCACATGCCAAAGGTGTTCCTCCCACGTCTTGTTGTAAATGAGCAAGTCATCAAAAAATACTAACAAGTGTTTCCTCAGTTGTTTGTTGAACACATGATTCATGCAAGATTGAAATGTGGCTGGGGCATTGGTTAACTCGAAGGGCATCACCAAGAACTCATAATGGTCGTAATGACACCTGAAAGTTGTTTTTGAGATATCCTCCTCCCTCGTCTTGATTTGATGGTAGCCAGAACGAAGGTCAATCTTTGTTAAGTAGACAGATCCATGCAGTTCGTCTAGCAACTCATCAATCCTGGGTATAGGGTCCCTGTTTTTTATCGTCTTTTTATTCAAGGATCGGAAGTCAATGCACATCCGCATAGTCCCATCTTTCTTCTTGACAAAGACTACTGGAGAAGCAAAAGGGCTAGATCTTGGCCTAATGTGTCCCATGTCTAGAAGCTCCTTGATGGCCTTCTCTATCTCGTCTTTATACTTCTTGGGTGCTTATATGGTGTGGTGATGACTGGTTTAGCCCCTACCTCTAGTTCAATGATGTGCTCAAACCCCCTGTCTGGTGGCACACCTGGAGGAATCGGCCCAAACACCTTGTGGTGTCTGTCAAGGATCTCTTTGATCTCTAGGGTGTAGTGCACCTTACCCTTCTCATCCACATGTGCAGAAATCCTACATTCAGCTGCATACACAATTTCCTCTCTCCTAAAGATAGCTTCCATCCTCTTGGTCGTAACTACCCTAGCAGAATTACCTGTCATGCCTCTGAGCACTACCTTTCGTCCACCCTCCTTTGTAAAAGACATATCCATGATCTTGTAGTTGGTGGTGATAGACCCTAATGTGTTGAGCCACTGAACTCCTAGGATGATGTTAGTGTCTGGAAGGTCCATCACATAGACGTCATATCTTAGCTCATGCCTTCCCAAGGTGAGCTTCATACCTGGAATGTACCTGTCACAAGGCATAGTGCTACCACCTGCCACCTCTACCTTGAACCCTTCAAATTATACTGTGGGTATATGTCTCATCTTCAACAATGCTAAGTCAATGAAGTTATGAGAGGCTCCCCCATCAATCAATACTGATACTTTATGTCCCTGTAAGACCCCCCTCATCCTGAAGGTGTTGAATTTGGGCACCCCACTGATAGATGCCAAGGTGGCTTTCCCTCCAGCCATACTGTCCTATTTTGGGACCTCTTCTTCTACTGCCTTTGTGGTTTCGACCTTTATGTTCTGTATTTGACCATAATCTTCCTCCTCCTCATTGTCTGAAGTCACCTCTATGTAGTGTACCTGGTCATGGCCCATGCACTTGTGTGATGGGTTCAATGGTTCTTTGCACGTGAAGCAAAGTTGCTTCCTTCTCATTTCCCTCATAGTGATGTCGTCTATTCTACCACGGTCCCTGTCAAAACCCCTTGGGTCACGTCCTCCCGGGTTCACCAGAGGTCTTTGATCTCTTCCTTCGGTGTTAAGAGGTGGTCTAGGGATAAATTTTGGTTTGGAAGCTGGTCCTAGGTCCCTCATCCTCCAAATAGCATCTTGTAGATTGGTAGGCTTGAATGCCTTCACCCAACCCTTCAAGGGTTCCATCAACCCTTCAGTAAACAACATCATAAGTCTAGTTGATGAGATGTCTTGCACCATGACCATTAGCCTCTGAAATTCTTCAATGTATACCTTTGGTGCCCCTGTCTATCTGAGCTCTGTGAGCTCCCTGAAATGAAATTCCGGATCCCCCTGGTCAAAATGGTCAATGAGCCTTTGAGTGAAATCTATGTATGCCACGATCTGACTGTGGCCTAGTGTGGTCAATCCATGGTACCACCAATCATGAGATTTTCCATCCAAGTACATGGTGGCAAACTTGATGGCTTCCATCTCTCTCGTGGGGTTAAGATGTAGATAAGTATCCAGCTTGTGTACCCATGCCTGTGTTGTCATCTTGGTCGTACCATCAAAGTATGGGATCTCTATCTTCCCTACCCTTCGTTCCAACTCATAATTGCTTCTGTGGTTCATCCTAGGTTTGTTTATGAACTTAAGTTAGCAGTATTGATCCAAGACATATGTCTTTGAATCACCAAGTCTAGCTCATGGTACTCCCTGGTACATTGAGCCATCTGCTTGACAAAATCATCCACATGTTCTTGTTGTGCCTGTCCATATATGAAGGTGGGTAAGTATGGTCTAGGGGTATCCCTGCTACCCATTTTCCCATGTGGGGTGCCTCCTCCATGGTTCCCTTCAGAATGATGATAGGGAATATGCTCAAAGTTATATCTGGGGGACTTTTATGGATTATACCTGTTTCCACCCTGTGAACCACTAGTCTCTATGTTTTCATATATATCTGGACCTTTCCCCTTATGAGTCATCTACAACAATAGTTTGACTATCCTAGTTTGGTTCTCGTCCACCTTCCTCAGGTTATCATCTACCCTTTTTAAGGTCTCAGTAATTTCGGCTTGTCCTCTGTGGGTTATGTCATAGTTCTCCTGTAGGTGGATGACCAGTTTACTTTCTGTTTGGTTTATGGATTTATTGAATTCTCTTGCCAAGTAAGCCAAGCCCTGGGGTTCACCTTCCTCACCTGAACCCTCCATTTCGACCTTTGTTTCACTTGCATGTTTCTTCTTTCTGCCCATGTAGATACCATTGTACCTATGCATGCACTAATCCTCATAGGATGAGAGGATCAGAGCTCTGATACCACTGTAATGATCCCAAGCCAATTTGTTTGCTTGAAACCACTAACTACTATTGATGTGTTTATTAATTATTCGGTATGCAGGTAGTTGTTGATATTTCAGCCTTAGGGTTTATTTCAGTTATCCAGTCATAGTTCATACAAGATATACTCAATACATGCAAGATCATAACAATACTCAAGATGTGGGAAACACAAGCATAGATCTGACCTTTATTATGAAAAAGCATGAACCTAATACAATATAGAGAAGATTTGGAATGGTCCTCAGATGGCTCCAATAGATAGATGATATGAGCTGCTACAAAATGCTCCCGACAATACAAAATAAGCCTCCAAAGGCTGAATACAATGTGAAGACCCAATGTGCCAACAACAAGTGAATGTCCAACCCCCTGGGTTGTTGGTAAATTCCGCTGGAGGATAAGAGGCCAATATTTCGGCCTAGCTGAAGGAGATTTCCAAACCATGCCAAACTCCGCTAGAATGTAGATCGGGGCCAAGGAAACCCCTCCCAAAAGTTTGAAGCTCAAATACTCAATCCTCCTCCTTCAATGGTTGAAACCCTAATACAACCTGCACCCTCCTGAAGCCCTAAATAGCTCAATAATTCGTTCTGTATGAGGAACACCTCCAAAACCTCTGAAACTCTCTAGGATGATAGATCGGGCTGTGATAACCCCTTAGGAGAAGTTTCAGGTTCAGATCCTAGGTAGAACTCCCTAGATCTGAGAAATATTGAATCACAAGACATCCTCCTTGCCTCAAGGTCGTCCCAATCTGTAGCTAAAGATCTAATGGTAATAACTCTTCAAGAAAGCCTCCAAAATGTTGGTCAAGGACTTGCAAACAGAACCCAAGTGCCGAAATACCCCAAGGCTCTCTCAATTGGCTAGATCGAACTCTTCTTCAAGATATGGTGTGCCCCTGCTGGAAATCCCTGAATAGTACGACCCTGCTGCTCTCTTGAATCGATAGATGAATCTGTGATGAGTGTAGAATGGTGTGGGTGGAGTATTTCATCCCTGAGACCAAGCTTGGAACAAGGTGAGTGTGTATTTCACCCCTGAGTTGTTCACAAGGGTTTGTAACAGCAAAACCCTCAAACTGTATGCTCAAGAGCATCAACAAGCAAATGCCAAAATCCAAAATGCCTCATAGTTGTGCCCTAGCCTTTCCTTTATACTTTTCTTCAATTTCTTTGTTGAGTTAGGTTAACCCTAGGGTTAACTCCTAACTCAACCTCCATCGCTTCTATTTCTTCATTGATTATCTTTTATCTCTTTTTTCACCTTTTAATCAAGTCAACTTAAGAATATAACCTTAGTTTGGTTGACCCTTCCCCTCAATGTGAGACTATGGCCTAGTGGGGACACCTAGACCACTAAGTATTCCAAACCTCTTCATCAAGAGGTGGGGGACATTACAAGTAGTCGACCATTCTAGTATCTGCAGGCTTTGGTAAATCTATCTTGGCTCAACAACATGCAGCTAATCGTGTTGGGTTCTTGTCACATGTTGTGAACGTTCCTTGGATATGCAGTGAAGGTTCCTCTGGTATGTTTTAAATGGAGCACGTGCAATGAAAGTGCACATAGAGGCCATTAATAGAAGCCATCAGTTCAGAAACTGAACCAAAGCCCCATAAATTAACTACCTGCACGAATTTGTTCATATCAATCATTCACTTAAGTTGTTCACCCACAACACAATCCATGATTTCTTCTATCCCCATAAGCTACCAATAAGGGGCGTAGGCTCATTCCATATGGTAGAATTTGTCTCAAGCTAGTGTGTATATGGAAGCAATGGTGCAAGAGTAGGATCACTGGCAAATTCTCTAAAATCTGAAAAGCAAGGATGGCAAATTCTCTAAAATCTGGGTTGAAATGGAAGAATTATTTCGAAGTGTTGCAACTAAGGATGTCATAGTCAGAACTACTTAAATGTCTCGACTCTGTTCTTATCAATTTGAATGACTGAACTGGGAGGATGTGTCCATGCGCTGAATCACTTACATGGTTATCCATCTGGCTTGGCATGGTTTCCATGCAATTATCCATCTAGCTTAGCACTTGCATGGTTAACATTTGTTCCATGCTAATTATCCATGTGGCTTATGGCTTGGTATCATCTTTCCACTACATATTTCACCTCCATGCATTCGCTGAAAGTGGGACCCATGCCTCAAAATACCAAATGCGTCTTGGTTGTGGTAAGAGTTTTTATGTGGGAGAGTCTTTCCTATCTATTCTAACTTCTAAGTGACAAGGTCCATTCCCTTTGGCATCAAAGGTCCAGCCAGCACAGGGTTTGGAACTCATATTCCTTCGAGATCGCTTTCTGAATTGATTTTGTTGTTGGAACTTGCGGCTAGGGCTCTCTGCATCGTCTGATACATCCCAGGTACGTTGAAATTGGATTCCTGGGAGCAATTAAGTTCAGACAAGATTTTCCATGGGAAAAATGGTATGAAACAGAGGTTTTACGGAGAAAAATTGTGCAAGATGTGTGTGCACGGGTTTTACGAACCCGTGTAGACCCACGAAGTTGTAGTTCAAAATTTTTGATCCATATTGTTCTGTATTTCTGCCTATTCCTGCACCTAGATGTACCTGGGTCCTGATCAGACCATATTTCATGACGCATAATTTTTTGAAAATATGAAATTTTGGTTGAAATAAGTTTGTTTTATGTAACTTTGATATATCATCTATGCTTTTACGCACAAAACTTTAGATGCCTTTTTTTTATAATGTGTATATACGATAACTTTAGATGCCTTTTTTTGTATATATAATGTGTATATACAATTATCGTATATTTCTCCCAATCACTCAAACTAAACCCAATTGACCATAATACAATACTCTTAACAATTAAATAAATAAAAATAAAAACACCTGTCATTGACCATCTAAAACTTTATTAAATATAAATAAAATCTATCATTAATTAACTTTGATTAAATAAGGGTGAATATATGATGAATTTTACTTAGATAGGGTTACACAATTTACCAACCTTTTTATTTTTTGTGGACGATGTCCTTATCATGGCTAAGGCCTCTTTACAAGAATGAAAAGAGATAAATGACCTTCTAAAAATCTTTTGCAGTGCATCGGGTATGAATGTAAACTTGACAAAGTCTACCATTCATTTTTTTGGAATTCAAGGGGAGATATTAGAAAAGTTTAAAGAAGCCTTTCCCTACAATTTTGTTGATCTCTCAGAAGGCTTCAGATACCTCGGATACTTCTTAAAGATGATAATTACAAGGCTGTAGAATGGAGATGGTTAATAGCTAAGTTTGAAAAAAGGATCGATCATTGGTGTAACAGATGGCTATCTCTTGGAGGTCGCTTCATTCTTATCAAAGTTGTACTTGAAATCCAATTGGTATATTGGATGGCACTAGTTTCCATTCCTGTATCTGTGCTCAATAAGATCATAATTTTAATTTTCAACTTTCTTTGGTCAGGATGTAGTGAAAAACAACATTTAGATCTGTGTAGTTGGGAAATTATTGCCAAACCTAAGCTCCTGGGTGTTTGGGGATTAAGAAATATCTTTCTTTTTAATAGAGCTTTGGCAACAAACTCTCTATGGAAAGCGTTGATGAAGGATGGTATTTGGCATAGGGTAATCAAAGATACATATCTTCCATATGTTTCGGTCTCTACTTGGTTCAGAACAACTACCAATAGATCGATGTCTGCTTCTCAAACTTGGAAAAGCCTATTAAAGTCTTTACATCCGATTACTCATTGGTTGAGTTGGAGTCTTGGGTCTGGACACTCAGTTTTAATAGGAAAAGACTTAATTTTGGGACTGGGGAACTCCTCTTTGCTCTCTAGAGATCTCTTAATAGTCTTAAAGCACGAAAAAATTAACTACCTCTATTAGGCTAGAGGTATTAACAGGACGGGGATTATAACTGATCATCAGAAAAATAATCTTGATCTTGGACTCACTGGAGATATGGAAAAGGAATGGGACTTCTATTGTAGGGATTTAACTGGCTCGAGGTTTCAACTACAGAATAAAGAAGATGAGCTTAAGTGGACGGGAGGAGATAAATTAGGTATTCTTACAGTAAAAAATGTTTATAGTGCCATAACAAAAAAAAATTGGCAGCAGTCTATTGGTGGTTGGAGGAGAGGATTGTGATCTCGGAACATTGCTCTAAAAATTAGACTTTTCACTTGGTTATTTGCTAAAAATAAAATCCTTACATGGGATAATCTGCAATGAAAAGGTTGGGAAAGTCCAAGTATTTTCCATTTATGCTCAAAAGAAACAAAGTTAGTGATGCATATGTTTGTCAAGTTTAATTTTACTCAACAAGTATGGCATAGGATAAAAGAAGGGCTTAATATAAAAAATGATTGGGAAGGAATCTCTTTAAATGCTTGTTATGATAGATGGGTAAAAAAGGAGTGAAAATACATTACTCTTCCACCTCTTGTTTGTTGGCTTATTTGGTTGGAACATAATAATAATTTTTTTGAAAATGGAAACCCCTTTATCTCTTCAGTTGTTTACAAATCTCTAGGGAAAGTTGATAACATATTAGATTCTCAGAAAGTGGCCAAAGCTAGAACTAACCAGATACCTCTTCAATGAATGACAATAGTTGGTTGGTTTGATGGAGCAACGCTCTCAAATGGACTTCAGAGTGGGACATGGGGATTGATAAGGATCAATGACAAAATTGTTTACAAATGGACTTACAATTGTGGCCCAGGTACCAACACTAGGGCATACTTACTAGGTGTTTGGGCTACCCTTAGCTTGGCAGCTTGGTTAAATATTGATTCCCTACAGGTCTTTGGAGACTCTAAAATAGTTATTGACTAGTTGAATAGCATAGGGAAAGTACATGTAATCTCCCTAGTGAGCTGGAAGGACAGAATTAAAGAGCTCACTAAGTCTTTCAGTACTATCAGTTTCTCTCACATTTATCAAGAACAAAATAAGGAGGCAAACTTTCTATCCAAGAAGGCTATCCAGATGCAAGAGGGAAAATATCATATAATCAATGAATAGAAGGAAATGAGGGTCCTTCGCTGTATCTGAATCTATATTAGCTTGTAAATTTACTTTTTAGTAGTCTACAAAACCCTAGAGAAAAGTGTGAGCAAATTTTGGTCACACATTTTGTAAGTTGTTAATAAAAAATGTTGTTTAGTTTTTTGAATAAGGTTGCTTTCACTCCCATTAACTTACAAATTAATTTGGTCACAAGTTTTTTTTTTCTCCAAACAACAAGAACAATTTAAAGGTTGTTCTTATATGGCTAAATTTTTTTACCATATGTACACAAAATATATATATATATATATATATATTATAAAATATAATTTTTTTATTGGAAAAAAAAAATTACCGACCTTTCAAGACTTTTTTTTACCGACCTTTCTAAGACAAGTAAACTCTTCGGTGTGTTTTACGGAAGAGTAAGATTATGTTATCCTTATAGTAATATGTTATTTTTTTAATTATTTAATATTTTATTAGATTGGGTTTTAAATCCTTGGGACCCGAGGTATTAGTTTTAAGGAGAGCACAAGTTAGGTTTTGATAAAAACCCAAATGTATGTATGCGTGGATATCTCTATGTAGTGTCACATATTCAATTATTGTTTACTAGATCAGTTTTTAATAAATTAAAATGTTTTTTTATTAATTAATAAGTCTTATTAATTGTTCTTCATCAAATTTGAAATCTATGATTATATAATTTAGATATATTTTATATCTTTTTACCATCAATTTATTAATTAATTTTATGAAATATTTTTAGAGTGTTAAATTTAGTTTTTAAGAATAAGATGTGTTAACATATAAATAATTTTAAGATAAAACTTGTCATTATACAAATAACTTTTGTTAGAATCTAATTGTTATAGAGTTCTTGTATGTATATGCTTGTATGTATGTGTGAGAAATATTTTGAGTGTCAAATTTATTCTTTAAGATGAGACATAGTATTATGTAGATAATTGTTGTTCAAATCTAAGAGATGTAGATTGATTATGTGTGTGTAAGAGAGATATTAGAGTGTCAAAATTATTCTTTTAAAATGAAGTGTGATCATGCAAAGAATCTTTGTTCAAACTTAGTAGATATATGTAAATAACCTTTGTTCAAACCTAATAGATATATGAGGGTGGGTGTAAGGCAGAATATTCTGTTAAATTTTTAATTAAAATAATGTACCAAGGCAAGTGTTTCTCTTCCCTAGGCGCCTAAGGGGGAGAAA
>ML784909.1:105424-121820 GCA_009831015.1 Picea engelmannii | reverse complement strand
GAGGTTGATTAAGGCAAGTGGGCGCACCCATTCTTGGGTAAGAAGTTGATGCAGCAACAGTCTTGTTGAGAGAGCAAGAGACTCTTGGTGAGATGCCAAGAGCAAGGGAGCTGAAGCATTCTTGTTGAGAGAACAAGAGAGAGAAAGAGAGAGGTCGAGCTGAAGAAAAGAGACAGCAGCAGCAATTTCTGGGAGCATTGGCATGCATTCCAAGGTTTCCGAATAACATTGAGTGGCACAGAAATTGAATCTTAGCAGAGTTTTGGCACGAATTTTGTGACAGTCCGTACAACATTAATTGTCGTACAGTTGTACGAATTTCTGGTTTAGAAATTGAGGAGCAAATCTACAGGAATGTCCAGATAAGTTTGTGTAAATATCTAAAGATGAATATGTTATAAAAGAATTTCTCAGAAGCTCATAAATAATACAAATCCCTCTCTCACTGGTTTTCCCCTTGTGGGTTTTTCCAGGGTCGAAGTTAGACCAAAAATCTTTGTGTCTATATTTTCTGAGTTTTGCATATTGCTGATATTTTATTTCTGCGTTGAAAACGATGTTCAGAATCCTCATGTTTCAGTTCTGAAATTTATTTTCTGTTAAGTTTTTTAGATGTTGAAACACAGTGCTGAGTCATATGCTGAAACACCGTTGTGAGTATATGCTGAAACACAGTGTTGTAACAGATGCTGAAACACAGTGTTGTAACAGATGCTGAAACACAGTGCTCTAATAGATGCTGAAACACAATGCTGTAACAGATGCTGAAACACAGTGCTGTAACAGATGTTGAAACACAGTGTTGTAATAGATGCTGAAACACAGTGCTGAACAGATGCTGAAACACAGTGCTGAATCATATGTTGAAACACCGCTGTGAGTATATGCTAAAACACAAGGTTGTAGTATATGCTGAAATAGTGCTGAAACTGAGTTTGGCATTGAAATTTGGCTGAAAATTCAGTGAGACTGAAACTGGGTTGGGATTTTGAAAAAATTAACATATTCTCCCATCCCACCATCATATATGTTTTACTCAATATTCTTCCCACCCTCACCTTCATATAATATATTTTATTACATGTTTCCCCTCACCCCCACTCTCACACCCTCAATAAATCGATTGGTCTTCCCTACATGAAGTTTTTGAATTGTTACATACTAATTCTATAAACCTACATCTATAATCAAACCCCTTTCTATTAATTTGACACATAATACCTCTAGATATTTTGGTTTTAAATTTATTCAAAAGTTTTCTTGAATAAATCAATCAATTACACAATAAAATACCTCAAGGTGATTGGGCTTTAACCTGCTCAAGTGAGATGGCTAAATATATATATGAAAGTTATAAAAATAAATAAATTTCCTATCCAATTATTCATGAAGTTAATAAATACATATACAATTCATATTTACAAGATTTTTTTGGAATTGGATTATAATGATTTGTGTTGATATGGCTCCTGAAAATAAATTGTTTGTATAAATGAGATTAAAACTTATGTAAAAAAATTATCTATTATTATAACAATATGCAATTTTGAATCAGTCTTAGAAATAGTTCTTTTCAAAAATCGAAAGAAATACCTTAACTAATTTTAATAAAAAAAAAAATTATAAGTGAGTTGAGATTCTATATTTCTGTAAAACTATAATACAAAGGTAAAAAATTGGGAGGGGTCCCCGGATCTACCAAAAAGGAAACCAGATCAGGGCCCTTGTAGACACACTATCAACAAAAATGAGGGAGCTGGGTCGCGACCCCGAGAAATCGACCTAGTCCTCTTAAGCCAGTTTGCAAAAAACATAACTTAACATATTCAGTAACAAATAACAATAAGTAGGGATAACATTTCATTCCTCGTGGATTGTTACTTAAATCAACAAGAGAAACACGCTCTGGTGCATCCATGAAGAACTGACTAGGGTTCGCTCCTAGCCGCCGCCATGGACGCGCAGGGAGGAGGGGAGCCGTCGCCCCGTCCCTCTCCAACCACCTCCTTTCATAAGCTCGTTGCAGCCTACAACAAGAAGCTTCCTCCTTCTGACCCCCCAAGTTTCGTAAAGAGATTAGACGTCATCCCGGAGATTGACCTCCCCCCCGATCATCCAATGAAGTTCGCTCTTTCCCTCTCAGAGCGAGGACTAGTAGGACAATTCATGGGACTCTGGCCCTCAACCAGATCCATAGATAACTGGATCCAAAGGAACTGGAGACCGCTGATCAAAAACAGTGTAACGTGCTTTGTGGTTGGGAGAGAGTATTTTATCTTCGAGTTCATCTCCCAGGTGGATAAGGATCTAATCTTTAGGAATGGACCGTACTTCATGGGAACCCAAGGGCTCTATCTGAATCGTTGGACCCCAAGCTTTGATCCCGCTTCAGAAGTGCCCAAAGACGTCCCTGTCTGGGTTCAGCTCCCGAATCTGCCAATACATTGCTGGAACCCCTCCTCGCTTCAAGCAATCGGAAATGGACTGGGGCATTACATTGATCGAGCAAACCCAAAAGACCAGTACTCCTGCGCAAGGATCTGTGTGGAAGTTGATATGGAGGTAGGTCTTCCAGAAGCGATAAAACTAAAAGTTGGGGACTGGCAGCACTTCCAAAAGCTTGATTACGAACAACTTTCGTTCAAGTGTAGAGGTTGTCATGAATACGACCACTTCCAAAGGAACTGCCCAAAGATTCCCATTATAGAGAAAGCAGGGGATGAAGGCTAGCAACAGGCTTGAAAAGGGAAAGCCAAAACGAAAGGACCAAGAAGCGAGAAGATAGTCCCAACGCAAGACAAAACCTCAAGAACCAAAGAGAAGGAGAATAGCTTCAGTATTTTGGCTAGGGAATCTGGCGAAGAGGAAGCATAACCAAGTAAAGAGGCCCAAGAGGAAGAAGCAAGAGGAAACCAGACCCCTGAAGACAAAGGAAATCAATTACCAGCAGAAGAAGGGGAGAAAAACAAATCCCCCCAAAGGATGGAAGGAAGTCAAGAAATAGAGGAAGGGGAGATCTCAATAGGAAGCGAATCAGAAGGTGCAAGCAAAGCTTGGGCCACCCCCAAAAAAATGGGAAGAGGTAGGAAAACCAAAAAATCAGAAAGAGACCAGGAAACTTACAAGGACATCCTAAAGGGTTCACAACCAACCATCAAACAGATGAATAGTGTTCGACACACTAGAAAGCAAGCCAAAGCCTCCCAAGGAGGCCACTCCTCCCCCCAAGGTAACTGATGATTCTAACCTCCTGGAATTGTAGGGGTTTTGGTAGCAAGAGGAAAGAGGAAGCACTCAAGGATATAATCAAAGCATCGAAAGAAAA
Organism: Picea engelmannii; assembly: GCA_009831015.1. Lineage (NCBI taxonomy): Eukaryota > Viridiplantae > Streptophyta > Pinopsida > Pinales > Pinaceae > Picea > Picea engelmannii. Next base: position 118,495 of record ML784909.1, on the reverse strand, counting down.
CATCCTACTGCTTTAGGAGACCAAGATGAGTCAGCAAGACTCCCTCAAATCTTAGTTGAACATTTGGAGAGGCATCCAAGGAATAGCCGAAAGCACCAGAGGCGCCTCAGGATGACTCTACACTCTGTGGAACACCTCCAAAATAGATCTGATCAGCTCCGACACATGCATACACTGGATTCACACCAAACTCCTCCACAAAGACTCGGGTTATCTGGTAAGCCTCTTCAACATCTATGTACCACAACATATAGAAGAATAAAAACACTGTTGGGAATCCCTAAAAGACTTCTTGCAGCAAAATGAACTTGACAATATCATTCTAGGTGGGGATCTAAATGAAACCCTGGCTCAGGAGGAAAAAAGAGGGGGATCCATCGTGAGAGACCCAACCAAAGAATGGGTGGAAGACCTAGTCTCAACCTGGGACCTATTAGACATCAAGCCTGCCAAAGAACGCTACATGTGGACAAATAAAAGGATAGGCCCTGGGCACATTGTTGCCAGACTAGATAGATTCCTTGTCCAAAGCTCCTTTCTTTTACTGGGGCTCACATCAAATGCAGAGATTCTACCCCACAGTGTTTCAGACCATAAGCCCATACGCTTAGAAATCAAAACCAACCAAGTCAGAGGACCCATCCCTTTCAGATTTAACCCAACTTGGATCCAAGACAAAGACTTTCTCCCTCTTGTTTTCAAAACTTGGACCAGCACTGTTAAGGGCTCAACTTTTTATGTCTGGGAAGAGAAACTAAGAAGACTAAAGAAAAATCTAAAACTTTGGGCAAAAGGCCAACCAAATCCAATCACCTCGCGCATAGAAGCCCAAAAGCAACTTGAGAACCTTCAGCTGGAAATGGAAAACAAGGAGATCACGCAAGAGGGCCTGCAACAAGAGGACTGCCTTCAAAGACAATGGCACAGAGCCTGCAGAGAGGAAGAAAATTACTGGAGGAAAAAATCCAGAAGCCTCTGGCTGAAAGAAGGTGATAAAAATACAAGCTACTTCCACAAGTAGGTGGAGGCAAGGAAGCACTATAAAGCAGTGACAGAAATATGATTTCAAAATGAAACAATTGCAGATCTAGAAGGTATAAAACAAGCATCCTTCGAAGCCTTTGAAGCACTCTATTCAGAACCGCAAGGGATAGTAATAGACCCTCAGAAGTACCCTCTCTCCATTATTCCAAGCCTCATTAAGGAAGAAATCAATTCCAAGCTGACTAAGGAAGTATCGCAGCAGGAAATAAAGGAGGCCCTGGACCAAATGAACCAAGACAAGGCCCCAGGCCCAGATGGTTTTACTGCAAGATTCTACCAACAGTGTTGGGGAATAATAAAATCGGATCTCACCAAGATGATCAGGAAATCACAGCAGAGCAGCAAGCTGGGCGGGAGCACTAATTCGGCCTTCCTGGCGCTTATCCCGAAAGAAAAAGGAGCAGCCACCTTCAACCGTTTCAGGCCAATCTCCCTCTGCAACACAAGCTACAAAATTCTCACCAAAGTTATAGCCAACAGACTAAAAACAATCCTCCCTCTCATCGTCCCAGAAAACCAAGGAGGCTTCATCAAAGGTAGGCATATTACCGACAACATCATTCTAGTTCAAGAGGCCCTACATTCAAGTGTCCAGAGGAAAGACAAAGGTATGATAATTAAAATAGATCTCGCTAATGCCTTTGATAGAGTTAGACATAAATTTTTATTTGAAGTAATGAGAAAGTTTGGTTTTGATCCGTCCTTTGTAAATTGGATAAAAGCTTGTATTGGATCACCATGGATAGCTCCATGGTGAATGGAAAAGTAACAAAGTTCTTCCAAGCCTCCAGGGGATTAAGGAAAGGCTACCCCCTTTCGCCCCTTCTCTATGCAATCCAAGTTTCAGTCCTAAGCTATCAGCTGGAAAATTCCCAAGTTCAAAATAACCTCCAAGGATTGAGAATCGCGCAAGGGGTGAAAGACATAAATCATGCGCAATTTGCGGACGATACTCTGTTGTTGGGAGGTGCAAGCCCTATAATAGCAAAGAAGTTTAAAGAAGAGTTGGAAGCTTACGTTGTAGTCTCAAGAAGTGAAATAAGCCAGGCCAAAAGAAAAATTTATGGATGGAATATTACGCCAAATGAAATGTTGGGAATTACAAGAGTTTTGGGGATGGAAGGGCACACCAACTGGGAGGCCTTCAAATACCTAGGAATTCCAATATTCAAATCTGCCCCAAAAATTTCACACTGGAATCAACTGATAGACAATCTAAAAAATAAAATTTCCTCCTAGAGGGCGAACTGGTTAAATCTAGCAGGGAAACTTGTCCTGATTAAAGCCGTGTTGACCAGCATACCCATCTATCAGAGCTCGTTTCTTTTATCCCCTGCCTCCGTCATCCAAAAAATTGAAGCACTCCAAAGACGCTTCTTGTGGGAAGGAGGAAAACAATCAAGAAGGAAATTGCATCTGATAAACTGGGAAAAAACCTCAAAAACTCTCTTGGAAGGCGGCCTTAACTTCAAAAAAACACAATCTCAAAATCTGGCTTTGGGGGCAAAGTTGTTGTGGACGATGGTCACTGGTAAACCAACTTGGAGCAAACTGGCACTTTGGAAAAAATACTTTAGGGGGCCTAGGAGCCAGTGCTTGGATTTCCCATGCAGGGAATCAAAAGGTTCCCCTATTTTCACCCTCTGCAAAAAGGCACTACCTCACTTCAGCCCTCATCTCACCTGGGTGCCAAGAAGCGGAAAGAAAATCAAAATCTGGCAAGATTCAATCATGGGAGACCCCCCCCTAGGGCTGAGACAGGATCTGCTACGTCTCAAGGATTGGATGGATAACCAAAACATAACTACTCTTTTTTACATCTCCACTTGGGGGGAGGACAAGTTCATGATATGGCAAGGGTGGGGAGTGCCCAACAGACCACCTGATCTTGAAAGGGAATGGAGCACCCTACAACTCTATCTTCAAGGGAAATCCCCCCTAAAAAAAAAAGGACAGGACGAAAGAGGCTAGGGAGGGAACGCCAAGGCCTACACCACAGCAGAGGGATACCACCTCATCACAAATGTTCCAAACGTCCTGCCCAATCCGGCCATCTGGAGAGAAATCTGGCAGTTCAAGTCCATTCCAAAAATTGACTTATTCATCTGGACCCTTGCACACAACAGCATCCAAACAGGGGAAAATCTACAAAGACGTGGTTGGGAAGGCCCCTACAGGTGCCCCTTTTGTCGACACACTGAAGAAACTACAGACCACCTTCTTCTCAACTGTGAATACTCCAAAGAATTCTGGAAGCTAGCAACAGGAACACAAAGCTCCATCAGCCTCCCTCCAGACACAAGAAGTCTTCTCCTCCAATGGGACTCCCATTACCCATTCAAAACTAAAAAAAATAAGCCAGGCCTATGCTCTGTGGAAAGTTCTCCCAAAGTTCATACTGTGGAGCCTATGGATGGAAAGGAACAAAAGAATCTTCAAGGACAACAAAAGGAGCACAGCCCTCGTGATAACCAAAATTCACGCGCTCTTTGGAGAAACTGTACCTTATTTACACCAGACAAAAAACAACCAAATGCTGGAAGCACCAGAGGAACTCTGGTTGAACCACTTTAAAATCCAATGTCACATGGGCACTCAGGCTAGCATCCCAATTAAATAGGAATGGGAAATCAGGAAATATAAATAGGATTTCGCCAATTGGAAAACAAGGAGTAAAGCCCATATCCTGGCTTTTGACGGGGCTTCGAAAGGAAACTCGGGCCAAGCTGGAGGAGGAGGGATAATAGAAAATCCCATTGAAGCAAAAACAATAAACTTCGCTCTGGGTTTAGGAATCGAATCAAACAATAGAGCAGAGGCCTTGGCTCTCTGGCAAGGGCTAATTCAAGCACAAAGGCACAGGATCCAGGACTTGGTTATAATCGGCGACTCCAGAGTGGTAATACAAGCATTAATTTGTCATTCTAAAACCCAGAACGCAAGTCTCAACAACCTCTTGGACAAGATACATCTCCTGCTAAGGAACTTCAAATCTTATAAGTTATACCATGTATTAAGAGAGATAAATGGGAAAGCGGACGCAGAAGCCAACAAAGGCACACTCTTGGTGTCGGGAATCCTGAAGGTGAATGAAACAATTTCCAGCATGGCACTACCTTGAACCATGATAGTAGCCCTCCTAATTCAAGATCAAAATCAAGATGAATCAGCAGGCAGGGAAAAGGGGACAGGGCACGGTACCATGAGGAAGCGAGCTTCAAACAGGGCGGAGACAGGAAATCAGCTAGCCCATACCCCACGGATTCAACAAATCGACTGGAAATCATGAGCATGGAGGAAGGAGGGAATAAACTGAAGGTGCCCCCTTAGTCTCAGCCCATTCCATTGCAGAGATCTCTTGAGTATTCCCCAGCGAAGCATCAAGGCGCAGGAACAAGCGAAAGACGCCCAGAAATGGCATCAGGCTCGGACAGCAAGCCAAGCACTGAGGAAAGGCTCAAAGTGATGGACACGGCATTGGAAAATCTCAAGCAGATGCTTCAATTCCAACTGGATTTCCTTGAAAACTTGGATTCTGAAGCAGGACGGCGTATGGAGAAGTTAGAAGAGGACATCACCACAACCAAAATTGGGTTTACAGAGGAGCTGGGAAAACTGCACAGGGAACTCAAGAACCCCTAGCAGGAATTTGAGGAACGAATCAACCAGCTGGAGGCAAAAATGGCTCAACTCAACAGCGATTGGAAGCAATACCCTGAAAGTTAATCCAGTCTGGTAGCAAGAAATAGTGGCCTTCCATTCATCAGCAAGTTTGGCATTTTGTATAGAAGCCAACGTTGTAAATAACATTGTATCTGGTTAAATTTATGATAGAATTTTAGTTAAGAATTATAGTCTACTGCTATAGGGATAGGAGGATACTCCAGGAAGGCAGGCACGTGGACAAGAGAAACCCTTTTGTAATCGAATCAGTGGCTAGTCCACCTTTTTATTCAATACCACTATCTGCTTTCATCAAAAAAAAAAAAAACAGATAACAGTAAGTAGTGCATAAAAACTATGGTTGATGCTGCACTAGTCCAGGATGATTGGTTGGATTTCGTCTCCTTCCTTAGTTGCTGCTTTTTTCTCTTTATGGTCTACCATGCATGTCCTTCTGATTTTGGTCAGAGTTTCGCATCGGTCCTCTGGAGTTATGTCCAAATGGTGGACGTAGAGGAGATAGATGTGAAATTGTCCCATCAGTCGCTCCAGTTTTTCGTTTTGATTCCTCTGATCCTCCATTATTCCTCTAGCAAGAGTCTCGAAGTTGTTGAGTCGGTTCATGATTTCGGTGAGCTCCTTCTTATGTCCCCTAATCGCTTCCTTGCTGGACTCTTTCCTATCAGCTTTTAGCTTGCCTATCAGTAGTTTAGTGCGCCAGGATTCTTCCACCATATTTTGGTAGAGGGTCATTCTTGGTTGAGTGGTCCTCGGGTCCTTAATCCCGTCGGATTCTTGAATGAGTTCCTCCCATTCCTTTCCCTGGCACTGGTTGTTGACTTCTTTTTCTTATCTGTCTATGAATGATTTCCCCTTGGGGTCGACCTTCTTGAGGAAGGTTTCCTTGGCCTCTCAAGCCGCCTGTTCCACCTTCGTGATCTTTTGGGCACTTGTTGGATGAGCCTCCACCTGGGGGCCTCTCTTGCTCTGGGTCTTCTTCCATCTTGTCATCTCTGCTTGTTTGGGGTGGTACTCATCTTGAGTTCGTCCTCCACTTTTTTCCATTCCTTCTTGGTGCTTAGTCTGGCCTCTGTAATTTCTTCTCTACGATCTGTGGTTTCCTCTGATGATGCTTCCTTTATTGGGTTTCCCTGGCTGCTGGCTTCCCCTGGTAATCATTGATCTCCTGTAGAGGTGTCATTTCAGGTTCTGTCACATTGATTTGGATCATGTGCTCTTGGGAACCCTGCTGTCATCCCTGCACCTCTCCCCTATTTTTCACATTGTATGCCAATCATTTCCTCCCCCCGTACCAATGTAAGGTGATGCGTACTCAGCTCTGTCCATGGCCAACTATTTTGTTCTGTGTACTTTTCCTTCTGCTGGATATCGCTCTTTTTCTCCCACGAGCAGTCCCTGTACTCCTTTCTAGTGATAGGGTCGTCGTATAGTATCTCCTCCTGTGGTGTGACTTGGGTCTGTATTGGAATTCACATTGGCATGTTGGCCTTTTGGATACTGACAGGTTCCTACGTGCCTTTCGAGTACTTCTGCGCCTCCAATCTCGCTATGGTCATTTGTGCTTCGGCTTCCATCGTGGTCCTTTGCTGCTATTTGAGTTCAGTCAGTTCAGAATTGACCACTTGGTATGTTACTCCATATTGTGTCCAGTTCTAGTCCTACTCCGTATGCACCTTCATTAGTTATTCTTTCCACTAGACCATTAGTTGACCTTCGTACCCAGTGCAACTCTACTGTGATCCCTGACTGCATGTGCTCCTGAATTCTTTGCAGGGACTGTGCCAAGTGCCAATGTTTCTGTATTTTGCCCATTCTGGTATCATTTTGGAGCTTCCTAACTGTGTTGATTACTAGCTTGGAATCTCCTTCCACTATAGTATTGGTTATTGCTTTCCGGCTTAGAATCTCAAGGCCGGTCTCCAGGGCTCCAAACTCTGCTGCATTGTTAGTTGATTTCCAAAAACTCCCAGTGTATAGCCAAATGATATTTCCTTCACTGTCCCTGATGAATCCTCCCAACCCTGTCCAACCTCGGTTACCTTTCGATGCCCTATCAAAATTCATCTTGACGGAACCCTCTAGTGGCAGTTTCCAATTGCACTCACCTATTTGGAGTTGCGTTGGTCATCTCACTTGAAAGGGGTTGTGTTCGTCCTTCAGTCGAAAGGCCTCAAGAATTCTGAGGTACTGGGTTGTGAGTTGTGCACTGCTCGGTTAGCAGTTGCGACTCTATAACATTTCTCTTGTCATGGAGATGATGGTTTCCTTGATCTTTTCTACCATCCAGTTTTGGTTCTTGAAGATGCACCAATTTCTTTCTTTCTAGATTGCCCAAATGATCATTCTAGGAATGAGGATCTAACTGAGATTCACCTCTTCATTGTCGATGTAGTTCTCTTTCTAAGTATTGATGGTTGCAGATATATTCCCTCTGATCCTATTAGATTGTCGGAAGATGCTTGACGCCCAGTCCCAAACTTCTGTTGTGAGGGTACATTCATCCAATAGATGGTTTGTTGTTTCCTCTTTATCTTCACATAGGGGACATTTGGAGGGTCCTATGAAACTGTGCTTCTTGACGTTTTCCCAAGTTAAGATTCGATTGTGGAGTATTAGCCACTGGAAGATTTTTATTTTTGGCCATTGTGGGTTGTTCTAGAGCTTAACCCATTGTTGTGCTGGGTCTTCTTGGTCCTGGTTCATTATGTAGTGGCGTACTTCTTTGAGGTTGAATTCCCTACCATCCTTGTGCCCCCATCTCAGCTGGTCCATTACTTCTGCAACTATTATTTTTCATTTCCCCAGTTCCTCCTCCACTTATTGTATTGTTGTTGCGGTTTGGTCTCTATTTTGTGGGGTGAGAGTATTCCAGATTCTCCATTTGTTGTGATCTGTCTCTTGCTTCCAGTATTGGTAGAATTAGGTTTTGCCTTGCGCAAGCATCTCCTGTTGGATTTCCTCCATTCCAGGTTTTTCCAATCTAGGTTCCTATTACCAAGCGTCCTCCCAAAATCTTGTCGTTCTGCCATTTCTGACCTCCCAGAAGTTGTGTGATTGAATCCAAGCCTTATTGCACACCATTCTAGGTTACAAATAGTAGACCTTGCCTTGGTGCCTCTGAATCAGATTTTGTCCTAGTCGCTTATGTTCGGGGCATATTTTTCCTTCCAAATGTTTACCCATGGCGTCATGGTTTCTTTGACCCAGCGCCACCAGAGTTTTGACCCATAGGCGTCATTGATCACTTGCGGGTCATGTAGCCCCAAGCCTCCATTGTGTTTTGGTTTACAAATCTTCTCCCAAGCCACCAGTGCCCATTTTTTCTTTATGTTCGCTCCTCGCCATAGGAAATCTCTTTGTATTGTCCTTATTCTTTGTAGTATCCCCTTGGGGGTTGGGAATACTCACATCATAAAGGTTGGAATAGCTTGCAGCACTAACTTGTTTAAGATGAGTCTTTCGGATAGGTTGAGGGATTTGTATGTCCAGTTTTTGACCCGATCTTGTAGCCTGTTGATTACTCCTTCCCAAGTGGACATTTTGTAATATTTATCTATTAGTGGGATCCCCAGGTACTTGGTTGGAATTGTTTTGCGTTCAAAGCCAAGAATGTTGGCCAGATTTCTCTGGATGGTGGGGTTGGTATTAAAGAAAAAGATCATAGATTTTGACTGGTTTATCTCAGCTCTCGAAGCTTCCCCAAACTCATCTAGGATTCGTTTGTAAGATTTTTCTTCCTTGACCATGGGTATGCCACGTAGTGTGGTGTCGTCCACAAATTATTGGTGTGTAGAGGTAGGACAGGTCACAAAGGGTTTGATCCCAGTTATTTCCCCTGTTGCAGTTGCGCTCTTTATGCTTCGACTGAGACCTTCCATCATTATAATGAAAAGGAAGGGGGACAATGGGTCTCCTTGTCTGATGCCTCTAGTGGGACAAAATGGTTTGGCATGGGCTCCATTGACCAGGAGCGAGTGGCTTGTAGTTGAAACTAGGTTGATTATCCAGTTGATCCAGTGTTGGGTGAACCCGAAGGCTTCCAAGGTCTTGACCGTATACTGCCAACTAATTTTATCATAAGATTTAGCTAGGTCCAGTTGTATTATCATTCCACCTTGTTTTTGAAGCTTCAGGGTATGGATGAGTTTGTGGGCATGGATGATATTGTCCATTATTTGTCTTCCTTCCACAAAACTAGCTCGTTCTTGTGAAACCAGTGTGGGTAGGAGGGGTTTCAACCTATTTAATATGACTTTGGAGATTAACTTGTACACCACATTGTATAGTGTTATCGGTCGGTATCTGTCTAGGGTTTTGGCTTCATTTTATTTTGGGATGAGTGTAATCATTGTGGCATTTAGCACTTTGAGAATAGAGGTTGTCCTTCTAGAGTCTTCCACTACTCTATACACTTCATGTTTGACAACTTCCCAGCAAGATCTGAAGAACTCCATCGTGAATCCATCGGGTCCTGGAGCTTTCCCATTGGGCATTTCCTGGAGTGCTTGGTCGATTTCCTCCTCAGCTATGGGTTTGTTCAAATTGTTATTTTGTTCTTCAGTGACCAGTCGTGGGATATGATGTGTTATGCTTTGTATGGCCGTCGTTCTGTCTTGGTTTGGTTCTTGGGGCTATCCCCTAGAAATGGCTTACCAAATTTGTTTCTATGTCTTTATGTGACTCTCTCTCTATTCCATCATGATCCCTGATCTTCAGGATTTTGTTGTGGGCTCTTCTGGCCATCGTTCTTCTATGAAAAAATTTGGTGTTTCGTTCCCCTTCCTTTAGCCATTTGATCTAGGACTTTTGTCGCTAGAGGGTTTCTTCTTGCTGACATTGTTGCTCCCACTCCTGAGTCAGCTGGAGTTCATCTTTTTTCCATTCCTCCATGTAGCCCTCCAAAATGGTTTCCTTAATTGTTTTCATTTTTCCTTCTATATTGTTGTTTTCTTGGTTTATATTCCCGAAGGTGTCCTTGTTCCACTCCTTGAGCCTATGTTTGATGTGTTTGAGTTTTTTATATAGTTTGATGTTATCCTTGTCCCTTTCTCTGGATTCTCCTCCCTCCATCATTGTTTTATTCTTTCTTGGAAGGTTGGGTGTTCCAGCCAGAATTTCTCAAATCTGAAGGGCTTGTTTTTTGGTGTGGTATGGAATCCTGCTTCCAATTGTATCGGCCAATGATCTGATCCTCCCCAAGGTAGGATATTGTAGTCTAAGGTCATCCCTTGCATTATGATTGACTCTGACACTAGGAATCTGTCAAGTCTTGTTGCTACCTGATGTTGATTCATCCGTTTATTATTCCAGGTGAACTGGTTGTTATTAGTTTTCAAATCTACCATCTTCGTTGTGTCAATGAAGTTGGAGAAATCCTCTGCAGCTCTATCCAGTCGTCTTATCCCTCCTTTTTTCTCTGTCAGTGACATGATGATGTTGAAGTCCCCTGCTAGGATCCATTGGAGGTTGTTTGATATGGTTTTAAGCTCTTCTAGGTATCTGATCATTCCTTTCCTTTCCTCTGTCGCTTGGGGTCCATACATATTAGTGCATATAAACTCCTCTGTGTTCCCGATGATTTGCATGCGTGTTGTAAGAGTGTGCATGGTTGCTTCACCTGCTATTATGCTAAGTACTTGAGGGTTCCACAGGGTTAGGATTCCCTATGCTATTTGTTGGCCTCCAGTGGCCATCATTTTGTACTTGCCCCAATGTTGTTGACTGATGGTTTCTATTATGTCTGTATTACACTTTGTCTCTTGAATAAAAGAAAGATCTGGTTGTTCCTTCTAGTCTATTTCTAAGGATTCGTTGTTTTCTTGGGTTGTTTAGGCCTCTTATATTCCAGGTTATGACCTTCATTTTAAACATGCATGGGGGATTTAGGGAAGAGTTTCTTGATCTTACCTGAGTTTATCAGCAACGCTCTGAGCTCTTGCAAGGCTACACTATTTGATTTTCTTCCTCCGCGTCTGCTTGAGAGATAGTTGTGGTTGCCCCTCGCCTGATTTAACTCCTAGGTGTCCAGTCTCCCCGTAAGTATGCTTTTGGCCATGAGCTTTGGCTTCCTCCCTTTGTAGGAACAAGTACTGGATGCAGTCTAGTTGCTCTGTTGGTACATTCATTACACCTTGTTTTTTCCATTGTTATAGTATATTTGTAAGATCTATCCCTTCCCTTTCCATAAGGTCTATGAGACCAGGATCTTCTATGCCTACTTCGCTTGGGGTCATTTCCAAATCTCCCTCGGCTTCTTGCATGGGGGTGTTGTCTTCTCTGATTTCTCCCTCCATTGGGGTTGCACAACTTCCTTGTCCTTTTTGAGTGCTTGGTCGGTCATTGGGCTCATTTTCCTTTTGTTCTCTGACTTCCTGAATTGTTGCCTTATCTTGATCACCTTTTGCTTCTTTGGTAGATCTTTCGTGTCCTTCTGTTTTGTTCTAGGCCTCCAAGTTGATCCCTGTTGAGGCTTTTCCCTGCTTCTTGTTTTCTCTACTCCTGAGGTTTGGTTTTACAAAACCTTCCTCATCTGGTTGTTGTTTGGGGTTTTTCGTTTCTTGTTTTTTATTAAGAGGGCATTCCCTGATCAGGTGACCATGTTCATGACATCTTTAGCAAATGAAAGGGATCTATTCATAATCAATGTTTTGGATCCATTCCTCATCTCTGAATTCGAGGCTGATGGATTCTAAAAGTGCTCCCGACACATCCATCTCTATACATATTCTTGCATAAGATGTATATCTCCCTCTCAGGGTGTCTTCAGTTGTCTTTATGTATTTCCCCAGTTTGTTTCCTATAGCTTCGAAAGTTGAGGGTAACCAGTAGTCTAAAGGTAGGGAGTAGAGTCTCAACTAGACCGGTACCTTTTTGAAGGTTTCTTTTGTTAATATTATGGTAGCTGCGAGAGGTATTTTCCTCCACATGTGAACCTGATGAGAATGGAAGACCCTGAAAAGAAAGAGAAAACCCTAATGAGTTGGCTAATAACCCTAGAAGTCTTGTCGGCTAAAGAAGATAATTTATATTAGGTTATTAGACTCCAAGAGAAGAAGTCGGCCAAAAATAATAATAATATACTGAACAGACATATATCCATAAGGAGAAGCCGGCCCCAGCAAATCTGGAAGAACCACTATAAATACAGGGCACCAGTTCTCATTTGACACAATCTCAGAAATGCAGAGCAACAACTGGTGCGCACTGTAGTTCCCAGTTTGGTGCGCACGTGTGGAGGAGAGTTGCAGGTACAGCTGCTGCAACAACCAGTTTTAGTGTTGGCTTGGACTATCGCTTGGCTAGGGTTTGGACTATCTGATCAGCTATTGTTGGTGCGCTATACTTGGAGGAAGATGTGTTACACCTTGTTTGGCTATCTAACCTAGGGTTTTCTTCTGTAGTAATTCTCAGTCAAGGTTAAGGTGCTCGGAGGGTGGCTTCAGCCTATGGTTGGGTGATGAGGGTATCGTCAATGGTAAAACAAGCACAATCTTCTATATTCTAACAAGTTATGGGCCCACTTCTCCTTCATTCAGTCTAAACGCTATAAGGAAACATAGCTACTAGGATATTGAGCTTGCTGAGGAACTACTGCTAGGGTTACTAGCAGAAGCAGTTTCCTAGACACTTCCACTAGGGTTACTAGTAGGAGCACTTGCAGAAACCCTAAACCTCTTGTTGAGGAACCTTAAGTGAATGAATTGACCTAATATCTGGATAGATCAATGTGCTCTAGCCTAGCGCATCTCCTGATACTCTCAGCAAGCCAAGACGTGAAGTTTGAATTTCTGGTCAAATCTAGGGTTTGACCAAGTCAAGCAAGCCATGACTAACTCTATGAAGTCTGAGAACAAGTTATATGGAGCCTCTAACTTTAGAGCATGAAAGACAAGGATTGACCTCATCCTTGCCAAGAATAAAGTGTTGGATATCATGAAAGGAAAGATCGTGAAGCCAGAGTTTGAAGAAGGAAAAGAGAAGGAACTGCAGAACATTGCAGCGATGGAAAAGTTCAAAGATGTTGACATCAATGCCATGAGTATCGTAGTGGATTCTATAAAATACCACTTGATACCCTACATCTCCCATCTAGACTCATCGAAGAAGATGTACAATGCCCTAACAAATCTCTTCTCAGTCAGAAACATTGGAAAAGTTATGAATCTGAAGAATGAGCTCCATGACATGAAGACGAATGATGATGATGACATAACATCATATTTTGTGAGGATATCTCAGTTAAGAGATCAAATACAAGCTATTGAAGAGATCACTTCAGAGAAGGAATTGCTGAACATAGTACTCAATGGTCTTCCCAAGACATGGGATGCATTTTCCACAAGC
>ML784909.1:81715-100726 GCA_009831015.1 Picea engelmannii | reverse complement strand
TATACATACCCTACCCCTCTGAACTTGAACTATTATATATATATATATATATATATAATTATAATAATAAAACTTACAACAATAAACATGAAAAAAACCCACAAAGTAACATTCACTTAAATTCAGCCACAAAGTAAAATTCACTTAAATTCGAAAACTTTCATATACTTACGTCATGCTCAAGAGTGGACAAGGAAGAAAATAAAGCTAAATGTTCGATAAAGAGATTATGTAATTTATTAAACTTTTCATGACATACACTTAAATTTAATATTAAAGGAATTTAATATATATTTAATAAATTAAATTAATTTAAGTGGATTTTAATATAATATTTATTTTTTATAAATTTTAAGGATGGGATGTTCTTTTTGGCGTTGTCTGATGACAATTTGGAGTAGTGTGTGAGACAATAATTTTGATTTAAATTTTGACAGGTATGATCTTTTCATGCATGGGTTTGTCAAATGTGGTTGTTGATTAGTGGTTGTTGATTATATTAAATATTTTTGATGTAGTTTTTGGTTATGTTATTATAATGGTTTTAACAAGAAACATACACATTTTATTTTTCATTGTAGTGTGTGGGTGTGGTTAAGCGGCTTTTCAAGTTTACCCTCTGTAAAAAGAGATTCTCATTGAAAATTAAAAACATTAAAAACATGAAAAATTGTAAATGTTTAGATGATAATAGTAGGCGCCAAGAAAAACAAGACCCACATCCCGGTAGATGCATTAATAACGAGTGCAACAAGGGACACCTCTTAAATTATTGAATATGTCAACTCTCATCCCACAGAACTATGACAACTATTGGTTATGCTACATTGTCACAGAGAAATACACAGAAAGAAAGGTGTCGACCAAAATTTCATCATTAGTCTCAAATTGTGAAATTTTTTGGTTTGTACTTTTCTTTCTCAATGTATTTCTCTGTGAAAATGTAACATAACGAATAGTTATCACAGTTCAGTGGGATGACAGAGGACACACTCATTAATTTAAGAAGTGTCCCTTGTTGTCTTGTTTAACACTTACTATTTACCATTCTTCATGTTTTGAATTTCTTATTTTATTTTAAATAAGAACTTCTCTTTTTAGAGACAGTAAATTTGGAAAGAAGTTTAACTACCTTCACACACTACAACGAAGAATAAAGTTTGTTGTTATTTGGATAAAACCATTATAAGAATATATCAAAATACTATATCAAAATATAATCAATAACTACATCTAACTTCACCATTAATTTCAAATTATTTAAACAACTAACATATTTTTTTTTCCATTACAAATTATTTAAACAATTAATATATTGAGTTTTTTTCCTCATTGCAAAGATTTCATAATCTTTAAATCAATAAAATATTTGAAAAACTAATATTCTCATACTCACATAATATTTGTAGAATAAGTCTATATATAATAATAATAATAATAATAATATATTTTTAAGGTCACAACCAAGCCACACCAAATGCCATTTGATTGGTAAAATCTATAAAGGTATACATACTCTACACCCTCTGAATTTGAACGTGTAACCTCTTAAAAGAAAACAAATATTCTTAACCATTAAACCCACTCAAACTGTATTTTATATTATATTGAAAATAAAATCCCACAATTACAATAAACAAATTTAATCTAAACAAATTTAATCTATAAATATGTTAAAAAATAACAATATGAGATACTCACTACCGACCCTCCCACCTAAAACACTTAATAAATATGCATTTTCCGTACTTTCTTACGCATATTAGAAAATCCGCGTGAAATAACAACATAAAATCTAAACAATTAAAAAGTGTGGGGCCCACTCTCTCAATATAACGCGTGGCAATCGAGCACCGACTACCAGACTGTTGACTGTAAATCACAGATCGTTTCGTCTACAAAATCTAAACGTATCCCACGCTCTCCACGGACTGATTAGAATATAATAATCCGTGCTTTTATTATTAGTATTGAGAACGTCAGGTCGCTGGTTCAAATCCCCAAACACGAAATCCGGAGCTATGTGAATCGGCCAGGCCTTTTCTTTTCGTTTTTAGTTATCTATATTATTTATATTTTTTTGCATTTTTCTCATGGACTATAACATGAATACCTTCCCAAGATTTTAGTGAGATCTAGGGTTTTGATAAGTGCTATAATATTCAAAATTATCAAACTCATCAGAATTGATATTACAAATTATACTTTTAATTTTTTTGCTTTGAAATTACTTTTATTTTATATTTCTTTATTTAAATTTTAAATTATAATTTCACTACATAATAAATAAATAAAGGTATACTATGTTTTTAACCTAAAAATATTGTTAATATAAAATGTCTTCATTTTTAATACAAGTACTATGTTTTTAATATTAACTATTTCAATATATATTTAAGTAGTAATCTAAGTAATCTAAACGTACGTTTTGGCTGTTTTTCTTAATTTTTTTTGGTTTGATTTTGTCTGAAATTCGGTGATGAATGATTGAATCTGCAGATTTGAGTGGTTAAGTTTGTATAGTCCGAGTACCCCAAGGTTTTTCACTAAGCTGAATCAATTTATGCATTCAAAAATGCAATTTAAACAAGAAAAAATAATAATTTTGTCCAAATTTACATCCTCTAATTCCGACCAAAAAACTCAAAAGATAAAATGTTTAACCAACACCTATATTTACAAGCATCTCAATTTAATATTAATTGTCTCAATATATATTTACAAGCATCTCAATATATATAGAAGTATCACTAGAACTTTGAAAAGTGAAATCAAAATATTGATGCAGGTGTCATTGACAAAGTAATAAATTGTAGAAGTTGAAACCAACTCTTTTTACACGTGCCATCTCACAAAATAGGAGATTTGAAGCATGCCTTAGGTCAATGGAATTGTGGCTTGAACTTCACTAGTTCAAAACTCAAATCCAACCATGGGCTAAAACATATTGATGCTTCTAGGAATAGATTTTCTTTTTTCGCTTACTAGTCATTTTAGGGCACTTACCCTGAAAATGTGAAGCAAGCATATTTCATGGGACCACTGTCTTTGTTGAGAGAGTACTCACCACCCTATGCACCAAGCACAAAGTACACGCTACATATGAAAATTGAGAGATAGAGATTGATTATGATGTATCACCCATATCAAAAGTCTTGTTAACCTATGTGTTGATTGTGAAAAGCAAGTCTCTAGGTTGATCTGATATCATCTCCTCTCTAGGAATATATTTGATTTTTTGGCTTACTAGCCATTTTAGGCCACTTACCTTGAAAATGTGAAGCAAGCATATTTCATGGGACCATAGTCTTCGTGGAGAGAGTGCTCACCGCCCTATGCACAAAGTATAAAGTACATGTTGCATATGACAATTGAGAGATAGAGATTGATTATGATACATCACCCACATCAAAAGCCTTCCTAACCTATATGTTGATTGTGAAATACAAATCTCTAGGTTGATGTGATATCAACTCTTCTCACTTGAGTGAACTACTTGTTATCTATATAATATCTATTATTATGATGGAATTATAATTTGGCATATGCTATCATAGGAAATGACAAGAGGAGAATTGGTAGACTTGTAAGGGATACATGTTACTACCAAGCAAACATATCTATAAAGGTTAAGAAAAAATCAAGTGAAAGTTGGCATCAGCTACAATGCAACTAAAATGCTCCACATTAAATAGTTTTTTCCAATAATTTCTTTGCTAGCACCCAAAATCTGCAATTTCGTCACAAAAAAATGACAATCTGATCCATTTAAAGGTGTGATATAGAGTTCTCTGAATACAATTAGAATGCTAAAGTTGCAATTTCAAGAATGGATTGTTCATATTACAAACTTTTTTACTTGTTGGATTCTAACAAGGATGCTGCATTTTAGCTAGTGTTTAGAGGACATTGTGAAAGTTCAAAACTTGTACTACGTTTTTAGTATGATAAGTACTTACAAATTACACAGAGTAAGTTTTAAGGTGGTGGGATGCAATTCGTTGGGTCCGAAGTGATTTGAAATCACTTTAGATCCAACTATCTACATTCCACTAGTAACAACATCAAATGCACTATTATTACATAACTTGAGATCCGACGATCTACATCCCATCAACAACAATATTAAATGCACTAAATACATATTAATAACTATACTCAAGAAACATGATTGCTAGATGTAAAAAACATAAACTTTAATGAATTTTGTAACTTTAAAAACCACACATAATATGACAACTACAAATCATTTTTTTTATTCTTTTGAAATGTTGGGATGACTCCACTTACAGACACTGAACCCCTTTAAATTTAGACACACTAGTCCCTTCGTCCCCAAACAAATGGTCAAGAATAATCTATTTACTTATGTTCCTTCATGTGCTTTGAAAAAAAATCTAAAATTTGTTAAACCCTTAAAACCAAACAAACAAAAATCCATCGAAATTTAAAACCTTTAAAACCACAATTAGAAAAATAAACTTTGACAAACCACTATCAACCTTATTTTGTATATCGTGGTGGATTTTTATAAAATTTGAAATTAATTTTTTATTAGTATTTTTTATATTTCTAAAAAATTCATGTAATAATGAAAATAATTATTGGATTTGTAGATTTGAGTGGTTAAGTTTATATAATTCAAGTGTTTCAAGGGTTTGAGTGGTTAAGTGTATATAATCTCAGTGCTTTAAGGGTTTTTTAGGACACTCAATCCATTTATACATTCAGAAATACAATTTAAACACAATTGAGATTTATATCACGAGAGTGAAAACGCCAAAATGTAAACATTTAGACAACACCACAATAAAAGTAAAAATAAAACCAAAATATTTTTTTTTATCTTTAAATAATATTTAAAAGATTTGAAAAACATAAACTTATAAAATTATTAAATAAATTAAATTATTAATAAATAATAATCAATTATGATCGATGCTAAATAAATTCTTCATTTCCTAAAAATCATAATTAGTTATAGTTAATTGATAATGATTAATATAAAATCATTAATATTTAAAAATTAAACATATAAAATCTTGTAAAATCTAAAAAACCTTGATAAACAATGTTGGGTTCGTTAACAACATTGTTAATCTTGTAATCATGAGCATTAGTTAACAACAACCAACTTAGTAAGAGGGATGAATCCATATCAATTTTAGAGTTTGAGTATATTGAATTACGTAGGAATTCTTTTTATACAATAGTTTGATTTCTTAATTTATCGAGGTATATGAAAATTAGAACTTGTTACTTTAGAGAAAAAAACATATTTTAATTATTAAACTCATTCAAAATATGTTATTTAATAACATTTTTAATAACATATTATTATTTATTATTTAGTATATTAATTTTTGTTAGTATTTAATATGTAGGAGTTAGATAAATTTATTTGGTAGTTCTAATTTGTTTTAACATTTTTAATAACATATTATTATTTATTATTTAGTATATTAATTTTTGTTAGTATTTAATATGTAGGAGTTAGATAAATTTATTTGGTAGTTCTAATTTGTTTTTGTTTTTTAATTATGAGTAGAAAAATATTTTTAAAGAAGTTAAATGTTTTTTAAATAAATTGAAATTATATTTATAAAAAAGAGAGGTTGTATCGAAGCAAACAACTTATTACATAGTGCTAAGTTTTAACAAGCTTAAGCATTTATTTGAGGTTATAAAAGGAGTCATATAACACATTAAAAGGTTGATGGAGGTTGTAATTGAACTAACTGCATTATAGAATATCTTGTATGAGTAGATTTTAACAAATTGCTTGCATAACAAGATACAAAAACAATACATTTCTAGATTGGATTACAAGTTCTACTTCTTGTCACCAATGACTATGCTCCCAAAGAATATTTTGTATTATTTACTACTGTAGTCCAAGCTTCTTTTCTTTTTGATGACTTCAATGCCTCTCCCTCCATTCCTGACATGCCTTGATCTGGAGGTTCAAGTTGTTCAAGGGTCTCCCCTTCTTCTTCCTGGTCCACCCAACTTGCCTTTCGGGCCAAATTTGAGGGAGTAGAATGATCATGTTCCAATGAATCTTGTGGTGCTTCATCAGGATTTTTGAATGCTTCATGGTCTAGATCTGGAGGGATAACAACTTCCTCTTTCACGGGATCATGTAGATCCACATCTTTCTTTTTGGAAGAGGTGTATCTTTTTTCTTCTTATTTTTAATTGGGGCTCATCCATGCGCAGATCTAGGGCATCTGGCTCATCCTTATTGATCATTTGATGTTATTCTTTGACCCCATCCCATCAAGTTGATTTACGCTAGATTTTTTTGGCTTGCCTTGGTCTGTTCAAGTAGTGAGTTTCCTTATGTCATGTTTCAAAACAAACTCTACAATGAAAAGAAACATTTTCATAATCAACTTTTGAGACTAGGAAGAACTTTCAAATGACTGTAAGATTATTTCAGCCGGGAACCCTTTCTGAAATCCATTTCCACACATATTCAAGAATAAGTTGTAGTATTGTAATTTTTTGTTTCCTCACTTCTATAGTGGAATTTCCCAAGAGTGTTTTCAATGGCTCGAAGAGAGGGTAAACCCCAAAGGTGCAGAGGCAAGTTTGGAAGTTTAACCCAAACCAAAACCGTGGACAAGGTATCTGTCACTATATCAAAGGAAGGAGTCTAGGGTTTCATGCATAAACTAGATTTTCCCAAGAACCATAGACTTGTTTTTAAAACCAAATCCATGTCATCAACATTATCAAACATCACAATAAAGAACCCTTTTGCACATGGGAAAATAAATGCTTATCCTTTAATCTTGGGTTGCCAAAGATCTGAGATCCATTTGTGCAGGTCAACTAGACACGACCACAAATCGATGAACTCAATAAATCAGAGCAATTGATTTATATATCATTGCCTTAGATACAACATATTTCACCAAAGGAATGGTGATAGTTGGAGCTTCCTGAACCATCAAATTGTTAGAACAAGATTGCACAATATCTTTGAAAGAGGGATTACCAAAATTTCTAGAGGAGGGAGGTGGGGAGCAGGCACCAAAAGAATGCTCAGGATCAACATTCAAAATGGAGACATAGCCATCGAGGAGAGAAGACATGGTCTTCATAGAAGGAGATGCCACCATTGAACCCTAAATACTGTGAGGGTCATCACCGCTCACTGCATAATCCATCCTACATGAGAGAGAAGGGTCAGTTAAGCCAAGCATAGCTGCCAAGAGGGAGGTCGTCGCTGCCAGAGAGAAAAAACAGGTAAAGAGAGAGCGTGAATGTGATCACAAAGAGTTACATGTAAAGAAAATTAAAAGTTGTATCCTTCATATTTTTATGATTATTTTTATAATATGAAATAAGTTTTGGGAAATATAATTGGAAAGCATTGAAGTTATACAATTTTTTCATATGCCTTAACTTATTAGTTATATATTTATACTTTTATCTTTTGTTTTTATTTTTCACTCCTTTTAAACCAGTCACTCTCCTAGGGTGAAGAATTGTGAAGACTAAATGCACACTTTCATTGTCTTAGAGGTGAAGGTGTACATTTGTGTTGCAGAAATGTACACCTTCATCCCCACCACCCACCCTTCCAAGAGGTGAAAATGTGCATTTACATTGTCACATTGGACCAAAATGAATCTCAACTTCACATATCACTTATTGTGCCACCTTCTCACACAACCAATGTCACTTCTTTGTTGTACTAGACTTCTTCTATTTAACCAATGTCGAACTTCTAATACATCAAACCTTTAACATACATACAATTTTTTGGGCTCCAACTTAACAATGAATCTTTCATACCATCTCAACAATAACAAAAGATACCACACAACACTATGAAACCATGGAAGCATGAAGAGATTACTCTATGTTGCATTAGTAAGTCCTAATAAAACTAGTGTTATGGCTGTGTTATGCTCGACCTCAAGAATCCAACACAACTGACAGCACTGAAAAATGTTGAGCGTAGATCCCGGAATCGACCTCCAAAGTTCGCTTCCTCAATGGCTTCCCTGCATAAAAAATGGATTCAAGCTTCACAAACTCATCATCATTCTGCCAATCTGAACCTCCTGGTCTATCAAAAACCTCTTATTTATATAGGATTTGAGGTCGTGATCCTATCCCAACTTCCTCCCAAGATCTGGCCTCAAATCGGGCTCTAAATCCCTAGTTTTGGGCAAAAATCTCCCAAACTTAGCATAAAAAACCCAAAAAATCATAATATATAGTTTGAAAAGCCAATTTTGGAAAAATGTTGG
Organism: Picea engelmannii; assembly: GCA_009831015.1. NCBI lineage: Eukaryota > Viridiplantae > Streptophyta > Pinopsida > Pinales > Pinaceae > Picea > Picea engelmannii. The sequence goes on along the minus strand of ML784909.1, from coordinate 92,459 downwards.
GTGCAACGCCCTTTCTTTGGGCTCCTAGGCATATGGAGCGATGCCATATGGCCCTGGGCTAAAAGCTGGCGCATTGGCCTATTATCCTCTGGTCCTTGTCATGTGTGCATGCTCTATCTAGCATATGGCTAGGCCTCTCCCATGCCCTTGTCAACATATAAGCCCCTAGTTCTTAGCCCTGGTCACGAGTTGAGTGCCATGTGATATGCGTTGGCCCCCCGCCGACCGACGCTAGTCCTAAACCCATGCCACATGTAAATTAAATGGATATTCGACCATGTGGCTTAACAAGTCACAACTGAGCCCGGTTGGTCCGCCCCCTTTCACGAAGACGTGGCTCCTCTCAGAGGTTATGAGTTTGAATCCCTCGGAGTATCAACAATTTTTTTGGCCCAACCAATATTGGGAAAATACTGGGTGCCACATGGCACCCTCTGTTTGGGCCGCGTCACCCTGTGGTTCGTCCAACAGTATAGTCAGCATGCACAATCAGCTACCATGTCACTCTCGTACAACCATGTGTTGGGCCACGTTAGTGTTCATAATGCCAAGTCACCTGCCATGTCAACATCTGTACTTCCCAGTCACCCTGCCACATCAGCATCCGTACAACCACCTGTCATCTGTACTTCCATGTGTCAACCTTTCATTGGGCCATGTCACGTACGGACTGCCACATGTCATGTCTGTACAGTGCCATGTGTCATTTCCGTACCAATCCAACTCAGCCTGGAAATTCCAAAACCAAGTGACACATGTCACCTCCTCATGCTGTCACATGTCCATGCTCATGTCATCATGATGTCACCTGTCGTATTGCTGATGTCAGCAGTATGGCTTGTTGACTTTGACCAGTTGACTTTTGGCATGTTTGGGAAATCGATCAAAATGTGATATCTTTCGCATACAGTGTCCATTTGCGGAAAACATTATATGGCAGGAATCAACATGGCGAGCCCGACGCAATGGCGTTGGTTTCATTCGATACCGATAACTTTGATTTTTAGGCCTTCCTGGATCCATTTTGGATCACCTGCCCACTGGGATTACATCTCATTCCATCATTCGTGGGACCTCTTCTCCAGAGCATAAGGATTCTACAATCGATAAGTCTATACCTCAAGATCCTTCTATCTTTAACCATTTATCTATCATTCCAAACTTGCTAAATGATAATAATTTTTTACTTTCAGAGGAGGAGTTCGATTGTCCTGCTTATAATCCATTATCCTTTTTAGATTTCATCATAGGCCCTCCTTGACATCGATCTCTAATCCCTTACATGTTGCCTCCATATCCACATTCATCTGTCGACCCTAATAAACACTCCTCTCGGACTGACTCTCACATGACCCTATCCACTCTCAGCACCTGCATTGAGAGTGCTTTAACCCCTTTTCACCCTCCATCAGTCCTCCTAGCTGCTTCCCCCCATATCTCTCCACCTCAGGAGCCCTTTGACTCTTCTGGCTCATCCAAATACAACCTACGATCCTGAAATCCTTTTTCATCGTCCCTTATATCTGGCATCTATGGAGGCGTCCACCCTCTTTTGAATCCACTATTGGCCAGATTACGGGGTCGTAATTTGGCCCTTGCATCAGCTCGAGAACAAGCGTATTATGATGTAGCCTTCATCTGCTAAAAACCTTTTCTTTGGAATCTTAGAGAAAGATATCCCTTCTCAAAAGGGGTGCCCCCATGATCGCACTCTCTTTCAACTGTCGAGGATTGGGGCTACCCTCCAAGAAATTAGCCCTCAAGAGGATGAACAAGGTTTATAGACCGGAGGTCATCATCCTATAGGAAACCATTTCTTTGGGAAATATGATTTTACTTGACCTGAAGATGATGTTCCATGATTGTGAGTTCATTAATATAGATGTGAATGGTAGATCTGGTGGAATCATCATTGGTTGAAATTTAATTTTTTTTTGATGTGCTAATTCCTGGGCTATTGTGCTAGGTCTAGGCATGAGCATTTTCTCTAAAGGTCTAGGAGAGGCTTACACTTTCATTAACATATATGGTTCATACTAGAATTGCATACCTTTCTGGGACACTCTCTTCTAGTCTGATATGCCTAAAGATGACAAGGCCATACTCGACAGTGACCTTAATTTTTATATTGGTGACATTGAAATTTGGGGTCCTCATGCCCATAGGGACAACTTGTCGGATTAATTTATCAGAAAACTGGAGGAAAAAAAAAATTAACATCATTCCTCATAGACTCAATCCTACTTGGCGGAATATGTGCTCAGGTGACCAGTGTATAGCCAAAATACTATATCATTTTTCGTTAATGAGGGCATACTGAATACTATAGACAACATCAAAAAATGGAATGGATTGGGAGGGGACTCAAACCATTTCCTGATTATTCTGGAAGTAAGTTTTGGCACAACCAAAGCTCCGAGCCCATTTAAATTTAATACTTGTTGGCTTGACCATGAAGATTATGTACAGATGGTAAAGAATCAGTGACAACTTTTCAATGAAACCAACAATGTATCTGCATGTCTACAATTCCACGATAATATTAAACGCATTAAGACATCCTCTTTGGCATGGGCCTTGGACCACCAGAAGGCACATGATCCCTCTCTTTCACAGATTGAACGAGACATTGCCAATTTCCACAGGGGATATCCAACAGGATGTGAAACACGAGCTCACATCACAAACCTCTCTCAACTGGAAACCAAGAAATAGATATTTTGTTGGAAAGGGAAGCCACCTAGCGTCTCAAGAGAAGAGCCATTTGGTTCAAATAGGGGGATGAAAATACAAAGTTCTTCCATAACTTTGTAAGGCATATGCACCACCTGAATACGATCACTCATCTACAAAATGATCACCGAGACTCAATCAATGGGCATAGTAATCTTGAGGAACTCGGTGTTGAGCATTTCCAAAATATTTTCCACAATGATAATCATGTATCGATGGCTCTACTCATCAATATTATCAATATATTCCCATCTTATGTGACCGACAAACACAATCTCTCTCTTCAAGAGGTTGTTAGTGAAGTAGAGGTGGATGAATCTATTGCATCTGTAACATCCCCAACATCCAACTGGGCTATGCCACGTTAAAAATTTCAAACTGTATGCAAATTAAAACATATACACACAAAAACTCTTGCGAAACTTTATATATAAAACTCAAAACAGACAAATACATTATGTAAATGAACATAGTCATACGGAAATAACAGTAACATATACATGCAACATAGACATGCAATGCCCATAAATATAAAGACAGTTATAAACCACACATAGGATACCCATAAAAATAAACACGTAAATAATAATGAAACATGTAATTTAACACACAATTGACACTTTTCTTGATAATAATATCACCAATTGTGTACAGACCTTCCACGAACCTCCCAGCCTTAGACGACACTGCTCATCACTCTCAGCAGTGGGTCACCCCCGAGCTACAACTAAACTCCACCCAGGTAAAGGAATTCCTAACTAGGCTGACGTATCTCAGACAACAGGAAAGACTCTGTCATAGGTGACAACTCAAACTAACATCCTATAGTCCCTCATTCCCCTCATGCATGTCCCACCCCAAGAAGTGTGCCCCTTCTCTGCTCAGCAGTCCCTCGGCTACCCCACTTCCTTTCCAGGGATTCAACAACAAGCCGGACATGAAGTCTCATAGCCCTATAGCTACAGTTTAGCACCTTCAGGAAATAAATTCTCAACAATTCTCTCACCCAGAGAGAAATTTCTCACGGACCCAACAGCCCGCCTCTTCAATATCCCACGGGCTTGATAACCCTCTTCTTCAATCCAGGTCCCAAGCTAACCAGGTACAGGTACATGTATAAGTATGAGTATGGTATTGGTTTAGGTACAAATACAAGTACAGAGAGGTACAGAGGACATCTCAATGAGTGTGTGAATGATGATGGAATGATTGAATGAATGATGGGAAAATGAACTAAGTCCAAACTATATGTATGCATGTTCCCAACTTGACACTTGTCATGTTGGGAGCTACTTTGGCCCACTTGTCCCCATCCTTAGAACTTAGGATAAAATAATTATCCATACTTTATACTTTAAGGAATATTAATATAATGGCTTAAGCTCCCTAGCTTAACCGTTTTCCTTAACTTTTAGCGCCCCCTTTCCCTAACTAGTGGAGTTTATTCCCCCATACTCATTTATCGTGGTCAATCTACGCACAACAATGTATTTTATATTAATGATGAGACATATACAAAAATAGGCTCACTAGCCTTTAACATCTAGGCTCTCCGACCTAATCATCACACAAGCCTTCTGGCTTATAAAACATTGGCTCACCAGCCTATAAAACACAACATATACACAAAGTCTCATTGGCCTCAAAATCGCACGCACTTAAGTTTGTTGCGCTTGTGTGAGCTCCCTGAAATGCAACTCTGGATCCCCCTGGTCAAAACGGTCAATGAGCCTCTGAGTGAAATTTGTGTATGCCATGATCTGACTGTGGCCTAGTGTGGTCAATCCATGGTACCACCAATCATGAGCTTTTCCATCCAATTACATGGTGGCAAACTTGATGGCTTCCATCTCTCTCATGGGGTTAAGCTGTGTATAAGTATCCAGCTTCTGTACCCACGCCTGTGTTGTCATCTTGGCCGTACCATCAAAGTATGGGATCTTTATCTTCCCTGCCCTTCGTTCCAACTCATAATTTCTTTTGTGGTTCAGCCTGGGTTTGTTTCTGAACTTAAGTTGGCAGTATTGATCCAAAGACATCTGTCTCTGAATCACCAAGTCTAGCTCATGGTACTCCCTGGTACACTGAGCCATCTGCTCGACAAAATCATCCACATGTTCCTACTGTGCCTGTCCATCTGTGAACGTGGGTAAGTATGGTCTAGGGGTAGCCCTACTACCCATTTTCCCATGTGGGGTGCCTCCTCCATGGCTCCTTTCAGACTGATGATAGGGAATATGCTTAGAGTTATATCTGGGGGCCTTTTCTAGATTATACCTGTTTCCACCCTGTGAACCACCAGTCTCCCTGTTTTCATATATATTTAGACATTTCCCCTTATGAGTCATCTGCAACAATAGTTCGACTATCCTAGTCTAGTTCTAGTCCACCTTCCTTAGGTTATCATCTACCTTTTTCAAGGTCTCAGTTATTTCGGCTTGTCCTCTGCGGGTTATGTCATAGTTCTCCTATAGGTGGATGACCAGTTTATTTTATGTTTGGTTTATGGATTTATTGAATTCTCTTGCCAAGTAAGCTAAGCCCTGGGGTTCCCCTTCCTTACTTGAACCCTCCATTTCGACCTCTGTTTCAATTGCTTGTTTCTTCTTTCTTCCCATGTAGATACCATTGTACCTATGCATGCGCTAATCCTCACAGGATGAGAGGATCAGAGCTTTGATACCACTATAATGATCCCAGGCCAATTTTTCTGCTTGAAACCACTAACTACTACTGATGTGTTTATTAATTATTTGGTATGCAGGTAGTTGTTGATATTTCATCCTTAGGTTTTATTTCAGTTATCCAGTCATAGTTCATACAAGATCTACTCAATACATGCAAGATAATAAAAATACTCAAGATGTGGAAAACACAAGCATAGATCTAACCTTTATTATGAAAAAGCATGAACCTGATACAATACAGAGTAGATCTGGAATGGTCCTCAGATGGTTCCAATAGATAGATTATATGAGCTGCTACAAAATGCTCCCGACAATACAAAATAAGCCTCCAAAGGCTGAATACAATGTGAAGACCCAATGTGCCAACAACAAGTGAACGTCCAACCCCCTGGGCTGTTGGTACGTCCTGCTAGATGATAAGAGGCCAATATTTCGGCCCAGCTGAAGGAGATTTCCAAACTATGCCAAACTCCACCATAACGTAGATCGGGGCCAAGGAAACCCCTCCCGGAAGTCTGAAGCTCAAATACTTAATCCTCCTCCTCCAATGGCTGAAACCCTCATACAACTTGCGCCCTCTTGAAGCCCTGAATAGCTCAATGATTCGTTCTGTATGAGGAACACCTCCAAAACCTCTGAAACTCTCTAGGATGATAGATCGGGCTGTGATAACCCCTTAGGAGAAGTTTAAGGTTCAGAACCTAGGTAGAACTCCCTAGATCTGAGAAATACTGAATCACAAGACATCCTCCTTGCCTCAAGGCCATCCCAATCTATAGCTAAAGATCTGATGGTAATAAATCTTCAAGAAAGACTCCAAAATTTTGGTCAAGGACCTGCAAATAGAACCCAAGTGTTGAAATACCCCAAGGCTCTCTCAATTGGCTGGATCGAACTCTTCTTCAAGATATGTTGCGCCCCTACTGGAAATCCCTGAACAGTATGACCCTGCTGCTCTTCTGAATCGATAGATGAATATGTGATGAGTGTAGAATGGTGTCGGTGGAGTATTTCATCCCCACGACCAAGCTTGGAACAAGGTGAGTGGGTCTTTCACCCTTGAGTTGTTCACAAGGGTTTGTAACAACAAAACCCTCAAACTGTATGCTTAAGAGCATCAACAAGCAAATACCAAAATCCAAAATGCCTCATAGGTGCACCCCAGCCTTTCCTTTATACTTTTCTTCTATTTCTCTGTTGAGTTAGGGTAACCCTAGGGTTAACTCCTAACTCAACCTCCAACGCTTTTATTTCTTCATTGAGTTATCTTTTAGCTCTTTTTTCACCTTTTTATCAAGTCAACTTAAGAATATAACCTTAGTTTGGTCGACCCTTCCCCTTAGTGTGAGACTATGGCCTAGTGGGGACACCTAGACCACTAAGTCTTCCAAACCTCTTCATCAAGAGGTGGGGGACATTACAAGTAGCCGACCATTCTAGTATCTGTGGGCTTTGGTAAATCTATCTTGGCTCAAGAGCATGCAACTAATCATGTTGGGTTCTTGTCACATGTTGTGACCGTTCCTCGGATATGCGGTGAAGGTTCCTATGGTATGTTTTAAATGGAGCGCGTGCACTGAAAGTGCACATAAAGGCCATTAACAGAAGCCATCGGTTCAAAAACTGACCAAAAGCCCCATAAATTAACTACCTGCACGAATTTGTTCATATCAATCATTCACTTAAGCCGTTCACCCACAACACAATCCATGATTGCTTCTATCCCCATAAGCTACCAATAAGGGGCGTAGGTTGATTCCATATGGTAGAATCTGTCTCAAGCTAGCATGTATATGGAAGCAATGGTGCAGGAGTAGGATCACTGGAAAATTCTCTAAAATCTGAAAAGCAAGGATGGCAAATTCTCTAAAATCTGGGTGGGAATGGAAGAATTATTTCGGAGTGTTGCAACTAAGGATGTCATAGTCAGGACTACTTAAATGTGTCTACTCTGTTCTTATCAATTTGAATGACTGGACTGGGAGGATATGTCCATGCGTTGAAGCACTTGCATGGTTATCCATCTGGCTTGGCATGGTTTCCATGCAATTATCCATCTGGCTTGGCACTTGCATGGTTAACATTTGTGCCATGCTAATTATCCATGTGTCTTGTGGCTTGGTATCATCTTTCCACTACATATCTCACCTCCATGCATTGGCTGAAAGTGGGACCCATGTCTCAAAATATCAAATGTGTATTGGTTGTGGTAAGAGTTGTTTCATGGGAGAGCCTTTCCTATCTATTATAACTTCTATGTGACAAGGTCCATTCCCATTGGTGTCAAAGGTCTAGCCAGCATAGGGTTTGGAACTCATATTCCTTCGAGATCGCTTTCTGAACTGATTTCGTTGTTGGAACTCGCGGCTAGGGCTCTCTTCATCCTCTGATACATCCCAGGTACGTTGAAATTGGATTCCTAGGAGCAATTAAGTTCAGACAAGATTTTCCATGGGAAAAATGGTATGAAACAGAGGTTTTACGGAGAAAATTTGTGCAAGATGTGTGTGCACGGGTTTTACGAACCCGTGCAAACCCACGAAGCTGTAGTTCAAAATTTTTGATCCATATTGTTTTGTATTTCTGCCTATGCCTGCACCCAGATGTACCTGGGTCTTGAACACAACATATTTCATGACACATAATTTTTTGAAAATATGAAATTTTGGTTGAAATAAGCTTGTTTTATGTAACTTTGATATATCATCTATGCTTTTACGCACAAAACTTTAGATGCCTTTTTTTTATAATGTGTATATACGATAACTTGTTATTAAGGATTTTTTTTAAGTATATCAAAAATTTAATATAGAAAGATTAAAATAAGTTATTATTTTGATTTATCATAGGGTTTTAATTTTTGGATTTTCACATAGATATTTGAAGATTTATTTTTATTAAAATATATATTTTAAGATACAAGCTTGATCAGTATCAAAGCTCAAAGTCATTATTACAATATACTTATGTCACTTAAGAGAATTGATCTTGTATGAGGAGGATAAAAATCGTTCTGTATAATCTATGGGATAATTCCTTGGAAGACCAGGAGATTTCATTGTTAGACCTGATTAACATTCTGCCCAAAAATTCCATTGTGGCTACCCAAGCCAGTGCTAGATCCAGACACTTGTGAGCATGATCCAAACCTTCGTGAGAGAGATCTTGATTTTGTCTTTTGAGATTGTGATTACTCAAATATAGTAGTTAAGGAGTAAGCAGTAGATGTAACACCAACACCAGGGTTTAGAATTTAATAGAATTCACTTATATATTTTTAGAATATTTATCCCAATCACTCAAACTAAACCCAATTGACCATAATACAATACTCTTAACAATTAAATAAATAAAAATAAAAACACTTATCATTGACCATCTAAAACTTTATTAGATATAAATAAAATCTATCGTTAATTGACTTTGATTAAATAAGGGTGAATATATGATGAATTTTAGTTAGATAGGGTTATGTAATTTACCAACCTTTTTATTTTTTGTGGACGATGTCCTTATCATGACTAAGGCCTCTTTATAGGAATGAAAAGAGATAAAAAGACCTTCTAAAAATCTTTTGCATTGCATCGGGTATGAAGGTAAACTTGACAAACTCTACCATTCATTTTTCTGGAATTCAAGGGGAGATATTAAAAAAGTTTAAAGAAGCCTTTCCCTACAATTTTGTTGATCTTTCGGAAGGCTTCAGATACCTTGGATACTTCTTAAAGCTGATAATTACAAGGTTGTAGAATGGAGATGGTTAATAGCTAAGTTTGAAAAAAGGATCGATCATTGGTGTAACAGATGGCTATCTCTTGGAGGTCACTTCATTCTTATCAAAGTTGTACTTGAAATCCAATCGGTATATTGGATGACACTGATTTCCATTCCTGTATCTGTGCTCAATAAGATCATAATTTTCAACTTTCTTTGGTCAGGATGTAGTGAAAAACAACATTTAGATCTGTGTAGTTGAGAAATTATTGCCAAACCTAAGCTCCTGGGTGGCTGGGGATTAAGAAATATTTTTCTTTTTAATAGAGCTTTGGCAACAAACTCTCTATGGCAAGCGTTGATGAAGGATGGTATTTGGCATAGGGTAATCAAAGATACATATCTTCCATATGTTTTGGTCTCTACTTGGTTCAAAACGACTACCAATAGATTGATCTCTGCTTCTCAAACTTGGAAAAACCTATTAAAGTCTTTACATCTGATTACTCATTGGTTGAGTTGGAGTCTTGGGTCTGGACACTCAGTTTTAATAGGAAAAGACTTAATTTTGGGACTGGGGAACTCCTCTTTGCTCTCTAGAGATCTCTTAACAGTCTTAAAGCAAAAAAAATTAACTACCTCTATTAGGCTAGAGGTATTAACAGGACGGGGATTATAACTGATCATCAGAAAAATAGTCTTGAGCTTGGACTCACTGGAGATATGGAAAAGGAATGGGACTTCTGTTGTAGGGCTTTAACTGGCTCGAGGGTTCAACTACAGAATAAAGAAGATGAGCTTAAGTGGACTGGAGGAGATAAATCAGGTATTCTTACAGTAAAAAATGTTTATAGTGCCATAACAAAAAAAAAATGGCAGCAGTCTATTGGTGGTTGGAGGAGAGGATTGTGGTCCCGGGACATTGCTCTAAAAATTAGACTTTTCACTTGGTTATCTGTTGAAAATAAAATCCTTACATGGGATAATCTGCAATGAAAAGGTTGGGAAGGTCCAAGTATTTTCCATTTATGCTCAAAAGAAACAGAGTTAGTGATGCATATGTTTTTCAAGTTTAATTTTACTCAACAAGTCTGGCATAGGATAAAAGGAGAGCTTAATATAAAAAATGTTTGGGAAGGAATCTCTTTAAATGCTTGTTATGATAGCTGGGTTAAAAAGGAGCGAAAATACATTACTCTTCCACCTCTTGTTTGTTGGCTTATTTGGTTGGAACATAATAATAAAATTTTTGAAAATGGAAACCCCTTTATCTCTTCAGTTGTTTATAAATATCTAGGGAAAGTTGATAACATATTAGATTCTCAGAAAGTGGCCATAGCCAGAACTATCCAGATACCTCTTCAATGAATGACAACAGTTGGCTGGTTTGATGGAGCAACGCTCTCAAATGGACTTCAGAGTGGGACATGGGGATTGATAAGGATCAATGGAAAAATTGTTTACAAATGGACTTACAATTGTGGCCCAGGTACCAACACTAGGGCATAATTACTAGGTGTTTGGGCTACCCTTAGCTTGGCAGCTCGGTTAAATATTGATGCCCTGCAGGTTTTTGGAGACTCTAAAATAGTTATTGACTGGTTGAATAG
>ML784909.1:68795-80932 GCA_009831015.1 Picea engelmannii | reverse complement strand
TAGATCAGTTTTTAATAAATTAAAATGTTTTTTTATTAATTAATAAGTCTTATTAATTGTTCTTCATCAAATTTGAAATCTATGATTATATAATTTAGATATATTTGATATCTTTTTACCATCAATTTATTAATTAATTTTATGAAATATTTTTAGAGTGTTAAATTTAGTTTTTAAGAATAAGATGTGTTAACATATAAATAATTTTAAGATAAGACTTGTCATTATACAAATAACTTTTGTTAGAATCTAATTGTTATAGAGTTCTTGTATGTATATGCTCGTATGTATGTGTGAGAAATATTTTGAGTGTAAAATTTATTTTTTAAGATGAGACATAGTATTATGTAGATAATCGTTGTTTAAATCTAAGAGATGTAGATTGATTATGTGTGTGTAAGAGAGATATTAGAGTGTCAAAATTATTCTTTTAAAATGAAGTGTGATCATGCAAAAAACTTTTGTTCAAACTTAGTAGATATATGTAAATAACCTTTGTTCAAACCTAATAGATATATGAGGGTGGGTGTGAGGCATAATATTCTTCCATCCCACAATCATATATGTTTTACTCAATATTCTTCCCACCCTCACCTTCGTATAATATATTTTATTACATATTTCTCCTCGCTCCCACTCTCACACCCTCAATAAATCAATTGGTCTTCCCTACATGAAGTTTTTGAATACTTACATACTAATTCTATAAACCTATATCTACAATCAAACCCCTTTCTATTAATTTGACACATAATACCTCTGGATATTTTGGTTTTAAATTTATTCAAAAGTTGGCTTGAATAAATCAATCAATTACACAATAAAATACCTCAAGGTGATTGGGCTTTAACCTGCTCAAGTGAGATGGCTAAATATATATATATGAAAGTTATAAAAATAAATAAATTTCCTATCCAATTATTCATGAAGTTAATAAATACATATACAATTCATATTTACAAGAATTTTTTGGAATTGGATTATAATGATTTGTGTTGATATGGCTCCTGAAAATAAATTGTTTGTATAAATGATATTAAAACTTATGTAAAAAAGTTATCTATTATTAAAACAATATGCAATTTTGAATCCGTCTTAGAAATAGTTCTCTTCAAAAATCAAAAGAAATACCTTAACTAATTTTAATAAAAAAAAAAAAATTATAAGTGAGTTGAGATTCTATATTTCTGTAAAACTATAATACAAAGGTAAAAAATCGGGAGGGGTCCCCGGATCTACCAAAAAGGAAACCAGATCAAGGCCCTTGTAGACGCACCGTCAACAAAAACAAGGGAGTTGGGCCGCCACCCCGGGAAACCGACCCAGTCCTCTTAAGCCAGTTTGCAAAAAACATAACTTAACATATTCAGTAACAGATAACAATAAGTAGTGCATAAAAACCGTGGTTGATGTTGCACTAGTCCAGGATGATTGGTTGGCTTTTGTCTCCTTCCTTGTTTGCTGCTTTTTTCTCTTTCTGCTCTACCATGCATGTCCTTCTGATGTTGGTTGGAGTTTCATGTCGGTCCTCTGGAGTTATGTCCAAATGGTGGACGTAGAGGAGATAGATGTGAAATTGTCTCGCCAGTCACTCCAGATTTTCATTTTGACTCCTCTGATCCTCCACTATTCCTCTGGCAAGAGTCTCCAAGTTGCTGAGTCGGTTCATGATTTCGGTGAGCTCCTTCTTATGTCCCCTAATCGCTTCCTTGTTGGACTCTTTCCTGTTAGCTTTCAACTTTCCTATCAGCAGTTTAGTGCGCTAGGCTTCTTCCACCGTTTTTTGGTAGAGGGTCATTCTTGGTTGAGTGGTCCTCGGGTTCTTAATTGCGTCATCTTCTTGAATGAGTTCCTCCTATTCCTTTCCCTGGCGTTGGTTGTTGACTTCTCTTTCCCATCTATCTATGACTGCTTTCCCCTTGGGGTCGACCTGCTTGAGGAAGGTTTCCTTGGCCTCTCAGGCTGCCTGTTCCACCTTCATGATCTTCCGAGCACTTGTTGGATGAGCCTCCACCTGGGGGCCTCTCTTGCTCTGGGTGTTCTTCCATCTTGTCATCTCTGCTTGTTTGGGGTGGTACTCATCTTGAGTTCATCCTCCATGTTTTTCCATTCCTTCTTGGTGCTTAGTCTGGCCTCTGTAATTTCTTCTCTACGATCTGTGGTTTCCTTTGATGATGCTTCCTTTATTGGGTTTCCCCGGCTGTTGGCTTCCCCTGGTAATCATTGATCTCCCGTAGAGGTGTCATTTCAGGTTCTGTCGCATTGATTTGGATTGTGTGTTCTTGGGAACCCTACCATCATCCCTGTGCCTCTCCCTATTTTGCACATTGTATGCCAATCATTTCCTCCCCCCATACCAGTGTAAAGGTGATGCGTACTTAGCTCTATCCATGGCCAACCATTTTGTTCTACATACTTTTCTTCCTGCTGGATATCCCTCTTTTTCTCCCACGAGTAGTCTCTGTACTCCTTTCTAGTGATAGGGTCGTCGTATAGTATATCCTCCTGTGGTGTGACTTGGATCTGTATTGGAATTCACGTTGGCATGTTGGCCTTTCGGATACTGACGGGGTCCTACGTGCCTTTCGAGTACTTCTGCACCTCCAATCTCTCTATGATCGTCTGTCCTTCGGCTGCCATCATGGTCCTTTGCAACTATTTGAGTGCAGTCAGTTCGGAATTGACCACTTGGTTTGTTACTCCATATTGTGTCCAGTTCTGGTCCTACTCTATCTGCACCTTCATTAGCTATTATGTCTGCTAGACCATTAGCTGACCTTTGTACCCAGCGCAACTCTACTGCGATCCCGACTGCATGTGCTCCTGAATTCTTTGCAGGGACTACGCCAAGCGCCAGTGTTTCTATATTTTGCCCATTCTGGTACCGTTTTGGAGCTTCCTAATTGTGTTGATTACTAGCTTGGAATCTCCTTCCACTATAGTATTGGTTATTGCTTCCCGGTTTAGAATCTCAAGGCCGGTCTCCAAGGATCCAAACTCTGCTGCATTGTTAGTTGAGTTCCCCAAACTCCCAGTGTACAACCGAATGATATTTCCTTGACTGTCCCTGATGACTCCTCCCAACCCTGTCCAGCCTGGGTTACCTTTCGATGCCCCATCAAAATTCAGCTTGAGGGAACCCTCTGGTGGCAGTTTCCAGTTGCACTAACCTATTTGGAGTTATGTTGGTCGTCTCACTTGAAAGGGGTTGTGTTCATCCTTCAGTCGAAAGGCCTCAAGAATTCTGAGGTCCTGGGTTGTGAGTTGCGCACTACTCAATTGGCAGTTGCGACTCTGTATCATTTCTCTTGTCGTGGAGATGATGGTTTCCTTGATCTTTTCTACCGTCCAGTTTTGGTTCTTGAAGATGCGATGGTTTCTTTCTTTCTAGATTGCCCAAATGATCATTCTGGGAATGAGGATCCAACTAAGATTCACCTCTTCATTGTCGTTGTAGTTATCTTTCCAAGTATTGATGGTTGCAGATATATTCCCTTTGATCCTATTATATTGTCAGAAGATGCTTGCCACCCCGTCCCAAACTTCTGTTGTGAGGGTACATTCATCCAGTAGATGGTTCATTGTTTCCTCTTTATCTTCACATAGGGGACATCTGGAGGGTCCTATGAAACCACACTTCCTGAGGTTTTCCCAAGTTAAGATTCAATTGTGGAGTATTAGCCACTGGAAGATTTTTATTTTTGGCCATTGTGGGTTGTTCCATAGCATAACCCATTGTTGCGCTGGGTCTTCTTGGTCCTGGTTCATTATGTAGTGGCATACTTCTTTGAGGTTGAAATCCCTGCCATCCTTGTGCCCCCATCTCAGCTGGTCCATTACTTCCACAACTGTTATTTTTTGTTTCCCCAGTTCCTCCTCCACTTATTGTATTGTTGTTGCAGTTTGGTCTCTATTCTATGGGGTGAGAGTATTCCAGATTCTCCATTTGTTGCGATCTGTCTCTTGCTTCCAGTATTGGTAGACTCTGGTTTTGCCTTGCGCAAGCATCTCCTGTTGGATTTCCTCCCTTCCGGGTTTTTCCAATCTAGGTTCCTGTTGCCATGCGTCCTCCCAGAATCTTGCAGTTCTGCCATTTCTAACCTCCCAGAAGCTGTGTGATTGAATCCAAGCCTTATTGCCCCATGCTAGGTTCCAGATAGAAAACCCTGCCTTGGTGCCTTTGAAGCGGATTGTGTCATGATCGCTTATGTTTGGGGCATATTTTGCCTTCCAAATGTTTACCCATGGTGTTGTGGTTTCTTTGACCCAGTTCCACCAGAGTTTCGTCCCATAGGCATCATTGATCACTTACGGGTCATGTAGCCCCAGGCCTCCATTGTGTTTTGGTTTACAAATCTTCTCCCAAGCCACCAGTGCCCATTTTTTCTTTATGTCCGCTCCTTGCCATAGGAAATATCTTTGTATTGTCCTTATTCTTTGTAGTATCCCCTTGGGGGTTGGGAATACCGACATCATAAAGGTTGGAATAGCTTGCAGCACTAACTTGGTTAAGATGAGTCTTCCGACCAGGTTGAGGGATCTGTATGTCCAGTTTTTGACCTGATCTTGTAGCCTGTTGATTACTCCTTCCCAAGTGGACATTTTGTAAGCTTTATCTGTCAGTGGGATCCCCGGGTACTTGGTTGGAAGTGTTTTGCGTTCAAAGCCCAGAATGTTGGCCAGATTTCTCTGGATGGCGGGGTTGGTATTAAAGAAAAAGATCATAGATTTTGACTGGTTTATCTCAGCTCCCGAAGCTTCCCCAAAATCATCTAGGATTCGTTTGTAAGCTTTTGCTTCCTTGACCATGGGTATGCCATGTAGTGTGGTGTCGTCCACAAATTGTTGGTGTGTGGAGGTAGGACAAGTCGCAAAGGGTTTGATCCCAGTTATTTCCCTTGTTGCGGTTGCGCTCTTTATGCATCGGCTGAGACTTTCCATCATTATAATGAAAAGGAAGGGGGGCGACGGGTCTCCTTGTCTGATGCCTCTAGTGGGACAAAACGGTTTGGTA
Source organism: Picea engelmannii (assembly GCA_009831015.1). Classification (NCBI taxonomy): domain Eukaryota; kingdom Viridiplantae; phylum Streptophyta; class Pinopsida; order Pinales; family Pinaceae; genus Picea; species Picea engelmannii. The sequence continues at coordinate 75,918 of ML784909.1, read as the reverse complement.
GGGGCTCCATTGACTAGGAGCAAGTGGCTTGTAGTTGAAACTAGGTTGACTATCCAGTTGATCCAGTGTTGGGTGAACCCGAAGGCTTCCAAGGTCTTGACCATATACTGCCAACTAATTTTATCATAAGCTTTAGCTAGGTCCAGTTGTATTATCATTCCACCTTGTTTCTGAAGCTTCAGGGTATGGATGACTTCGTGGGAGTGGATGATATTGTCCATTATTTGTCTTCCTTCCACGAAATCAACCTGTTCTTGTGAAACCAGTGTGGGTAGGAGGGGTTTCAGCCTATTTGTTATGACTTTGGAGATTAACTTGTACACCACATTGCATAGTGCTATCGGTTGGTATATGTTCGGGGTTTTGGCTTCATTTTCTTTTGGGATGAGTGTAATCATTGTGGCATTTAGCGCTTTGAGAATAGAGGTTGTCCTTCTAGAGTCTTCCACTTCTCTATACACTTCATGTTTGATAACTTCCCAGCAGGCTCTGAAGAACTCCACCATGAATCCATCCGGGCCTGGAGCTTTCCCATTGGGCATTTCCTAGAGTGCTTGGTCGATTTCCTCCTCAACTATGGGTTTGTTCAAATTGTTATTTTGTTCTTCAATGACTAGTCGCGGGATATGCCGTGTTATCCTTTGTATGGTCATCATTTTGTCTTGGTTTGGTTCTTGGGCTATCCCCTAGAAATGGTTTACCAGAGTTGTTTCTATGTCTTTATGTGACTCTCTCTCTATTCCATCATGATCCCTGATCTTCAGGATTTTGTTGTGGGCTCTTCTGGCCATCGTTGTTCTATGAAAAAATTTGGTGTTATGTTCCCCTTCCTTTAGCCATCTGATCCGGGACTTTTGTCACGAGAGGGTTTCTTCTTGCTGACATCATTGCTCCCACTCCTGAGTCAGTTGGAGTTCTTCCTTTTTCCATTCCTCCATGTAGCCCTCCAAAATGCAGGTTTCCTGGATTATTTTCATTTTTCCTTCTATATTGTTCTTTTCTTGGTTTATATTCTCGAAGGTGTCCTTGTTCCATTCCTTGAGCCTATGTTTGATGTGTTTGAGTTTTTTATATAGTTTGAACATCCTTGTCCCTTGCTCTGGTTTCTCCTCCCTCCACCATTGTTTTATTCTTTCTTGGAAGGTCGGGTGTTCCAGCTAGAATTTCTCAAATCTGAAGGGCTTGTTTTTTGGTGTGGTCTAGAATCCTGCTTCCAGTTGTACCGACCAATAATCTGATCCTCCCCAAGGTAGGATATTGCAGTATAAGGTCGGCCCTTGCATTATGATTGAATCTGACACCAGGAATCTGTCAAGTCTTGTTGCTACCTGATGTTGATTCATCCGTTTATTATTCCAGGTGAACTGGTCGTTATTAGTTTTCAAATCTACCATCTTCACTGTGTCGATGAAGTTGGAGAAATCCTCCGCATCTCTATCCAGTTGTCTTATCCCTCCTTTTTTCTCTGCCAATGACATGATGATGTTGAAGTCCCCTGCCAGGATCCATTGGAGGTTGTTTGATCTGGTTTTAATCTCTTCTAGGTCTCTGATCATTCCTTTCCTTTCCTCTGTTGCTTGGGGTCCATACATATTAGTGCATATAAACTCCTCTGCGTTCCCAATGATTTGCATGCGTGTCGTAAGAGTGTGCATGGTTTCTTCAGCTGCTATTATGTTGAGTACTTGAGGGTTCCACAGGGTCAGGATTCCCCCTGCCATTTGTTGGCCTCCAGTGGCCATCATTTTGTACTTGTCCCAGTGTTGTTGACTGATGGTTTCCATTATGTCTGTATTACACTTTGTTTCTTGAATAAAACAAAGATTCGGTTGTTCCTGCCTTAGTCTATTTCTAAGGATTCGTTTTTTTCTTGGGTTGTTTAGGCCTCTTATATTCCAGGTTATGACCTTCATTTTAAACATGCATGGGGGAGTTAGGGAAGATTTTCTTGATCTTACCCAAGTTTATCAGCAACGCTCCGAGCTCTTGCAAGGCTACACTATTTGATTTTCTGCCCTTTTTCCTCCGCGTCTGCTCGAGTGATAGTTGTGGTTGTCCCTCGCCTGCTTTAACTCCTAGGTGTCCAGTCTCCCCGTAAGTACACTTTTGGCCACGAGCTTTGGCTTCCTCCCTTTGTAGGAACAAGTACTGGATGCAATTTAGTTGCTCTGTTGGTACATTCTCTACACCCTGTTTTTTCCATTATTCTAGTATATTTCTAAGATCTATCCCTTCCCTTTCCACAAGGTCTCTGAGATTAGGATCTTTTGTGCCTACTTTACTTGGGGTCATTTCCGCATCTCCCTCGGCTTCTTGCATGGGGGTGTTGTCATCTCTGATTTCTCCCTCCATTGGGGTTGCGCAACTTCCTTGTCCTTTTTGAGTGCTTGGTCAGTCATTGGGCTCGTTTGCCTTTTGTTCTCTAACTTCCTTAACTGTTGCCTTATCTTGATCACCTTTTGCTTCTTTGGTAGATCCGTCATGTCCTTCCATTTTGTTCTAGGCCTCCAGGTTGATCCCTGCTGAGGCTTTGCCCTGCTTCTTGTTTGCTCTACTCCTGAGGTTTGGTTTTACAAAACCTTCCTCATCCGGTTGTTGTTTGGGGTTTCTTGTTTCTTGCTTTTTATTAAGAGGGCATTCCCTAATCAGGTGACCATGTTCATGACATCTTCGACATCTGAAAGGGATCTGTTCGTAATCGGTGTTTTGGATCTATTCCTCGTCTCTGAATTCGAGGCTGATGGCTTCTGGAAGTGCTCCCGACACATCCAACTCTATACATATTCTTGCGTAAGATGTATATCTCCCTCTCAGGGTGGCTTTGGCTGTCTTTGTGTATTTCCCCAGTTTGTTTCCTATAGCTTCGAAAGTTGAGGGTAACCAGTAGTCTAAAGGTAGGGAGTAGAGTCTCAGCCAGACCGGTACCTTTTTGAAGGTTTCTTTTTCGGGGGAGAAATTTTCCTTCCAAGGTTGCATGTATAGTCCTGCTGATGCATGGAAGTATGGCCCTCCTTCAAAGATTCTATCCCTATCCTCCAGGTTTATGAAAACGGATGTGAAGAAACCTTTCGAGCCCAGATGAAGTTCCACTTCCCCATTCGGCTTCCAGTGGTATTTAATCCAGTTGCGCAGCATTCTCTCTGTTGGCCACAGGCCCATAAACTTGCAGATTAGCGCATGCACTTTCATTTGATCTCTGTAAAGTTGCGTCTGCGGATCTACCAGTACCACCTTTGGTATCGTTGTTGTTTTGGGTTTGCATGGGTTGCGCCCTTCCGTCAGATTGGTCTTTTGTGTGTCTGGCATTTCTCTCTGGGTTTCCTTGGCTTCCTCTTCCATGCTCTCTTTTGTGCCCTGGTTCCTTTCCGGACCTGTCCCTGGGTCTGATCCTGAGGTGCCTGTCATTGGTGCTTTGAAAAATACGCCCCTTGACCCCTTCCCTCTGTCTACCACTACCTGTTTGTATGAGGGGGTACCCTTTCCCCCCTCTAGTGCTCATGTCGTGATCTGTTGAAGTCGCTACTTTCTAAACCCTAGCTTGATGTTGCTCTCTGTAATTCCTTTAACCTGGCTTATCAAAATTAATTTTAATAATCTTTAATAAACAAATATAAAATGTTTTATTTTCAAAAAAAATCAAAATTTTATATAAATTTTAATTAATTAATGTCTAAAATTTATAAACAAAATTCATAAATTTTATAATTATTATTACATTGATAAAAATATTAATTTGATAATTATTTTACATGATTTTAATGTAAAACAAAATTCCAAATTATATATATATATATATATATATATATATATATATATATATATATATATATATATATATATATATATATATTGCATCTATAACCATTAAATATATATAATTGTAATAATAAAACTTGCATCGATAAACATGAAGAGGACCCACAAAGTAACATTCACTTAAATTCAAAGGACCCACAAAGTAAGATTCACGTAAATTCGAAAAACTTTCATATACTTGCCTCATGCTCAAGAGTGGACAAGGAAGAAAATAAAATTAAATGTTCGATAAAGAGATTATGTAATTTATTAAACTTTTCATGACATACACTTAAATTTAATATTAAAGGAATTTAATATATATTTAATAGATTAAATTAATTTAAGTGGATTTTAATATAATATCTCATTTTTTATAAATTTCAAGGATGGGATGTTCTTTTTGGCGTTGTATGACAATTTGGAGTAGTATGTGTGACAATAATTTTGATTTAAATTTTGACAGGGATGGTCCTTCATGCATGGGGTTTGTCAAATGTGGTTGTTGATTATATTAAATATTTTTGATGTAGTTTTTGGAAATGTTATTATAATGGTTTTAACAAGAAACATACACATTCTATTCTTTATTGTAGTGTGCGGGTGTGGTTAAGCGGCTTTTCAAGTTTATTGTCTGTAAAAAGAGATTCCCATTGAAAATTAAAAACATGAGAAATTGTAAATGTTTGCATGATAATAGTAGGTGCCAAAAAAAACGAGACCCACATCTTGGTAGATGCACTAATAGCAAGTGCAATAAGGGACACCTCTTAAATTATTGAATGTGTCGACTCTCATCCCACAAAACTATGACAACTATTGGTTATGCTACATTGTCACAGAGAAATACACTAAGAAAGAAAGATATCGACCAAAATTTCATCATTAGTCTCAAATTGTGAAATTTTTTGGCTTGTACTTTTCTTTCTCAATGTATTTCACTGTGAAAATGTAACATAACAAATAGTTGTCATGGTTTAGTGGGATGAGAGAGGACACACTCATTAATTTAAGAGGTGTCCCTTGTTGCCTTGTTTAACACTTACCATTTGCCATTCTTCGTGTTTTGAATTTTTTATTTTATTTTAAATAAGAATCTCTCTTTTTAGAGACAGTAAATTTGGAAAGAAGTTTAACTACCTTCACACACTACAACGAAGAATAAAGTTTGTTGTTATTTTGATAAAACCATTATAAGAATATATCAAAATAAAATCAATAACCACATCTAACCTCGCCATTAATTTCAAATTATTTAAACAACTAACATATTGTGTTTTTTTTCCATTACAAATTATTTAAACAACTAACATATTGAGTTTTTTTCTTCATTCCAAAGATTTCTTAATCTTTATATCAACAAAATATTTGAAAAACTAATATTCTCATACTCACATAATATTTGTAGAATAAGTTTATATATAATAATAATAATAATTTATTTTTAAGGTCACGACCACGCCACATCAAATATGTTAGTTGTTTAAATAATTTAAACAACTAACATATTTCATGGGACCACTGTCTTCGTTGAGAGAGTACTCACCACCCTATGCACCAAGCACAAAGTACACACTGCATATGAAAATTGAGAGATAGAGATTGATTATGATGTATCACCCATATCAAAAGTCTTGTAACCTATGTGTTGATTGCGAAATGAAAGTCTCTAGGTTGATCTGATAGCATCCCCTCTCTAGGAATATATTTGATTTTTTGGCTTACTAGCCATTTTAGGCCACTTACCTTGAAAATCTGAAGCAAGCTTATTTCATGGGACCGTAGTCTTCGTGGAGAGCGTGCTCATTGCCCTATGCACAAAGTATAAAGTACATGTTGCATATGAAAATTGAGAGATAGAGATTGATTATGATACATCACCCACATCAAAAGCCTTGATAACCTATATGTTGATTGTGAAATACAAGTCTCTAGGTTGATGTGATATCATCTCTTCTCACTTGAGTGAACTACTCGTTATCTATATAATATCTATTATTATGATGGAATTATAATTTGGCATATGCTATCATAGGAAATGAAAAGAGGAGAATTGGTAGACTTGTAAGGGATACATGTTACTACCAAGCAAACATATCTATAAAGGTTAAGAACAATTCAAGTGAAATTTGGCATCGGCTACAATGCAACTAAAATGCCCCACATTAGACAGTTTTTTCCAATAATTTCTTTGCTAGCACTCAAAATCTGCAATTTCGTCACAAAAAAATGACAATCTGATCCATTTAAAGGTGTGATATAGAGTTCTCTGAATACAATTAGAATGTCAAAGTTGCAATTTGAAGAATAGATTGTTCATATTACAAGATTTTTTACTTGTTGGATTCTAACAAAGATGCGGCATTTTAGCTAGTGTTTAGAGGACAATGTGAAAATTCAAAACTTGTACTACGTTTTTAGTATGATAAGTACTTACAAATTACACAGAGTTAGTTTTAAGGTGGTGGGATGTAGCTCGTTGGATCCGAAGTGATTTGAAATCACTTCAGATCCAACTATCTACATTCCACTAGTAACAACATCAAATACACTATTATTACATATCTTGAGATCCAACGATCTACATCCCATCATCAACAATATTAAATGCACCATTGCTAAATACATATTAATAACTATACTCAAGAAAATGATTGCTAGATGTAAAGAGCATAAACTTTAATGAATTTTATAACTTTAAAAACCACACATAATATGACAACTACAAATCATTTTTTTTATTCTTTTGAAATGTTGAGATGACTCCACTTACGGACACCGAACCCCTTTAAACTTAGACACACTAGTCCCTTCGTCCCCAAACAAACGGTCAAGAATAATCTATTTACTTATGTTCCTTCATGTGCTTTGAAAAAAAATCTAAAATTTGTTAAACCCTTAAAACCAAACAAACAAAAATCCATCGAAATTTAAAACCTTTAAAACCAAAATTAGAAAAATAAACTTTGACAAACCACTATCAACCTTATTTTGTATATCATGGTCGATTTTTATAAAATTTGAATTTAATGTTTCGTTATTTAATTTTTTATTAGTATTTTTTATATTTCTAAAAAATTCAAGTAATAATGATAATAATTGTTGGATCTGTAAATTTGAGTGGTTAAGTCTATATAATCCAAATGCTTCAAGAGTTTAGTGCTTCAAGGGTTTTTTAGGACACTCAATCCATTTATACATTAAATGCAATTTAAACACAATTGCGATTTCATCCATATTTATATCACCAGAGTGAAAACGCCGAAATGTAAACATTTAAAAAACGCCACAATGAAAAGTAGAAATAAAACCAAAATGTTTTATTTTT
>ML784909.1:53868-68695 GCA_009831015.1 Picea engelmannii | reverse complement strand
ACAATACATTTCTAGATTGGATTACGAGTTCTACTTCTTGTCACCAATGACTATGCTCCCAAAGAATATTTTGTATTATTTACTACTGTAGTCCAAGCTTCTTTTCTTTTTGATGACTTCAATGCCTCTCTCTCCATTCCTGACATGCCTTGATTTGGAGGTTCAAGTTGTTCAAGGGTCTCCCCTTCTTCTTCCTAGTCCACCCAACTTGCCTTTCGGGCCAAATTTAAGGGAGTAGAATGATCATGTTCCAATGAATATTGTGGTGCTTCATCAGGATTTTTGAATGCTTCATGGTCCAGATCTGGAGGGATAACAACTTCCTCTTTCACGGGATCATGTAGATCCACATCTTTCTTTTTGGAAGAGGTGTATCTTTTTTCTTCTTATTTTTAATTGGGGCTTATCCATGCGGAGATCAAGGGCATCTGGCTCATTCTTATTGATCATTTGATGTTATTCTTTGACACCATCCCATCAAGTTGATTTACGCTAGATTTTATTGGCTTGCCTTGGTCTTTTCAAGTAGTGAGTTGCCTTATGTCATGTTTCAAAACAAACTCTACAATGAAAAGAAACATTTTCATAATCAACTTTTGAGACTAGGAAGAACTTTCAACTGACTGTAAGATTATTTCAGCTGGGAACCCTTTCTGAAATCGATTTCCACACATATTCAAGCATAAGTTGTAGTATTGTAATTTTTTGTTTCCTCACTTCTATAGTGGAATTTCCCAAGAGTGTTTTCGATGGCTCGAAGAGAGGGTAAACCCCAAAGGTGCAGAGGCAAGTTTGGAAGTTTAACCCAAACCAAAGTCGTGGACAAGGTATCTGTCACTATATCAAAGGAAGGAGTGTAGGGTTTCATGCATAAACTAGATTTTCCTAAGAACCATAGACTTGTTTTTAAAACCAAATCCATGTCATTAACATTATCAAACATCACAATAAAGAACCCTTTTGCAGATGGGAAAATAAATGCTTATCCTTTAATCTTGGGTTGCCAAAGATCTGAGATCCATTTGTGTAGGTCAACTAGACACGACCACAAATCGATGAACTCAATAAATCAGAGCAATTGATTTATATAGCATTGCCTTAGATACAACATATTTCACCAAAGGAATGGTGATAGTTGGAGCTTCCTGAACCATCAAAATGTTAGAACAAGATTGCACAATATCTTTGAAAGAGGGATTACCAAAATTTCTAGAGGAGGGAGGTGGGGAGCAGGCACCAAAAGAATGCTCAGGATCAACATTCAAAATGGAGACAGAGTCATCGAGGAGAGAAGACATGGTCTTCATAGAAGGAGATGCCACCATTGAACCCTAAATACTGTGAGGGTCATCACTGCTCACTGCAGAATCCATCCTACATGAGAGAGAAGGATCGGTTAAGCCAAGCATAGCTGCCAAGAGGGAGGTCATCGCTGCCAGAGAGAAAAAACAGGTAAAGAGAGAGCGTGAATGTGATCACAAAGAGCTACATGTAAGGAAAATTAAAAGTTGTATCCTTCATATTTTTATGATTATTTTTATAATATGAAATAAGTTTTGGGAAATATAATTAGAAAGCATTGAAGTTATACAATTTTTTCATATGCCTTAACTTATTAGTTATATATTTATACTTTTATCTTTTATTTTTATTTTTCACTCCTTTTAAACGAGTCACCCTCCTAGGGTGAAGAATTGTGAAGACTAAATGCACACTTTCATTGTCTTAGAGGTGAAGGTGTACATTTGTGTTGCATAAATGTACATCTTCATCCCCACCACCCACCCTTCCAAGAGGTGAAAATGTGCATTTACATTGTCACATTGGACCAACATGAATCTTAACTTCATATATCACTTATTGTGCCACCTTCTCACACAACCAATGTCACTTCTTTGTTGTACTAGACTTCTTATATTTAACCAATGTCGAACTTCTAATACATCAAACCTTTAACATACATACAATTTTTTGGGCTCCAACTTAACAATGAATCTTTCATACCATCTCAACAATAACAAAAGATACCACACAACATTATGAAACCATGGAAGCATGAAGAGATTACTCTATGCTGCATTAGTAAGTCCTAACAAAACTAGTGTTATGGCTGTGTTCTGCTCGACCTCAAGAATCCAACACAACTGACAGCACTGAAAAATGTTGGGCGTGGATCCCGGAATCAACCTCCAAAGTTCGCTTCCTCAATGGCTTCCTTGCATAAAAATGGATTCAAGCTTCAAAAACTCGTCATCATTCTGCCAATATGAACCTCCTGGTCTGTCAAAAACCTCTGATTTATATAGGATTTGAGGTCGTGATCCTATCCCAACTTCCTCCCAAGATCTGGCCTCAAATCGGGCTCTAAATCCCCAGTTTTGGGAAAAAATCTCCTAAACTCAGCATAAAAAACCCAAAAAATCATAATATATAGTTTGAAAAGCCAATTTTGGAAAAATGTTGGGTGCAACGCCCTTTCTTTGGGCTCCTGGGCATATGGAGGGATGCCATATGGCCCTGGGCTGAAAGCTGGCGCGTTGGCCTATTATCCTCTGGTCCTTGTCATGTGCGCATGCTCAATCTAACCTATGGCTAGGCCTCTCCCATGCCCTTGTCAACATATAAGCCCCTGGTTCTTAGCCCTGGTCGCGAGTTGAGTGCCATGTGATATGCATTGGCCCCCCGCCGACTGGGGCTAGCCCTCAACCCATGCCACATGTAAATTAAATGGATATTCGACCATGTGGCTTAACAAGTCACAACTGAGCCCGATCGGTCCGCCCCCTTTCACAAAAACGTGGCTCCTCTTAGAGGTTACGAGTTTTAATCCCTTGGAGTATCAACAAATTTTTTTGGCCCAGCCAATATTAGGAAAATACCGTGTGCCATATGGCGCCCTATGATTGGGCCACGTCACCCTGTGGTTCGTCCGACGATACAGTCAGCATGCACAGTCAACTACCATGTCACTCTCATACAACCATGTGTTGGGCCACATCAGTGTTTGTAATGCCAAGTCACCTGCCATGTCAACATCTGTACTTCCCAGTCACCCTGCCACATCAACATCCGTACAACCACCTGTTGTCTATACTTCCACGTGTCAACCTTTCATTGGGCCATGTCACGTACGGACTGCCACATGTCATGTCTGTACAGTGCCACGTGTCATTTCCGTACCAATCCAACTCACCCTGAAAATTCCAAAACCAAGTGACACATGTCACCTCCTCATGCTGTCACATGTCCATGTTGATGTCATCATGATGTCACCTGTCCTACTGCTGATGTCAGCAGTATGGCTTGTTGACTTTGACTAGTTGACTTTTGGCATGTTTGGGAAATCGATCAAAATGTGATATCTTTCACATACAATGTCCATTAGCGGAAAACATTATATGGCAGGAATCAACGTGATGAGCCCGACTCAATGGCGTTGGTTTCATTCGATACCGATAACTTTGATTTTTAGGCCTTCCTAGATCCATTTTGGATCACCTGTCCACTGGGATTACATCTCATTCCATCATTTGTGGGACCTCTTCTCCAGAGCATAAGGATTCTACAATCGGTAAGTTTATACCTCAAGATCCTTCTATCTTTAACCATTTATCTATCATTCCAAACTTGCTAAATGATAATAGTTTTTTACTTTCAGAGGAGGAGTTTGTTTGTCCTGCTTATAATCCATTATCCTTTTTAGATTCCATCATAGGCCCTCCTTGCCATCGATCTCTGATCCCTTACATGTTGCCTCCATATCCACATTCATCTGTCGACCCTAATAAACACTCCTCTCAGGTTCACTCTCACATGAACCTATCCACTCTCAACACCTGCATTTAGAGTGCTTTAACCCCTTTTCACCCTCCATCAGTCCTTCTAGCTGCTTCCCCCCATATCTCTCCACCTCAGGAGCCTTTTGACTCTTCTGGCTCATCCAAATACAACCTATGATCTCGAAATCCTTTTTCATCGTCCCTTATATCTGGCATCTATGGAGGCGTCCACCCTCTTTTGGATCCACCATTGGCCAGATTACGGGGTCGTAATTTGGCCCTTGCATTAGCTCGAGAACAAGCGTATTATGATGTAGCCTTTGTCTGCTAATAACCTTTTCTTTGGACTCTTAGAGAAAGCCATCCCTTCTCAAAAGGGGTGCCTCCATGATCGCGCTCTCTTTCAACTATCGAGGATTGGGGCTACCCTCCAAGAAATTAGCCCTCAAAAGGATGAACAAGGTTTACAGACCGGAGGTCATCATGCTACAGGAAACCATTTCTTTAGGAAATATGATTTTACTTGACCTGAAGATGATGTTCCATGACTGGGAGTTCATCAATATAGATGTGAATGGTAGATCTAGTGGAATCATCACTGGTTGAATTTTTTTTTTTTTTTGATGTGATAATTCCTGGGCTATTGTGTCAAGTCTAGGCATGAGCATTTTCTCTAAATCTCTAGGAGAGGCTTACACTTTCATTAACATATATGTTCCATACTAGAATCGCGTACCTTTCTGGGACACTGTCTTCTAGTCTGATATGCCTAAAGATGACAAGGCCATACTTGACGGTGACCTTAATTTTTATATTGGTGACGTTGAAATTTGGGGTCCTCATGCCCACAGGGACAACTTATCGGATTAATTTATCAGAAAACTGGAGGAAAAAAAAATTAACATCATTCCTCACAGACTCAATCCTACTTGGTGGAATATGTTCTCAGGTGACCAGTGTATAGCCAAAATACTAGATCATTTTTTCGTTAATGAGGGCATATTGAATACTGCAGACAACATCAAACAATGGAATGGATCGGGAGGGGACTCAGACCACTTCCTGATTATTCTGGAAGTATGTTTTGGCACAACCAAAGATCTGAGCCCATTTAAATTTAATACTTGTTGGCTTGACCATGAAGATTATGTAGAGATGGTAAAGAATCAGTGACAACTTTTCAATGAAACCAACAATGTATCTGCATGTCTACAATTCCAAGACAATCTTAAACGCATTAAGACATCCTCTTTGGCATGGGCATTGGACCACTGGAAGGCACATGATCCCTCTCTTTCACAGATTGAACGAGACATTGCCAATTTCCACAGGGCATATCCAATGGGATGTGAAAAACGAGCTCACATCACAAACCTCTCTCAACTGGAAACCAAGAAAATAGATATTTTGCTGGAAAGGGAAGCCACCTGGTGTCTCAAGAGAAGAGCCATTTGGTTCAAATAGGAGGATGAAAATACAAAGTTCCTCCATAACTTTGTAAGGCATATGCACCACCTGAATACGATCACTCATCTACAAAATGATCATCGAAACTCAATCAATGGGCATAGTAATCTCAAGGAACTCGGTGTTGAGCATTTCCAAAATCTTTTCCACAATGATAATCATGTATCGATGGCTCTACTCATCAATATTATCAATATATTCCCATATTATGTGACCGACAAACATAATCTCTCTCTTCAAGAGGTTGTTAGTGAAGCAGAGGTGGATGAAGCTATTTCATCTGTAACATCCCCAACATCCAACTGGGCTATGCCACGTAAAAAAAAATTAAACTATATGCAAATTAAAACATATACACACAAAAACTCTTGCGAAACTTTATATATAAAACTCAAAACATACAAATACATTATGTAAATGCACATAGTCATATGGAAATAACAATAACATATACATGTAGCATAGACAAGCAATGCCCATAAATATAAAGACAGTTATAAACCACACATAGGATACCCATAAAAATAAACACGTAAATAATAATGAAACATGTAATTTAACACACAATTGACACTTGTCTTGGTAATAATATCACCAACTGTGTACAGACCTTCCACGAACCTCCCAGCCTTAGACCACACTGCTCATCACTCTTAGCAGTGGGTCACCCCCGAGCTAGGACTAAACTCCACCCAGGTAAAGGAATTCCTAACCAGGCTGACGTATCTCAGACAACAGGAAAGACTCTGTCACAGGTGCCAACTCAAACTAACATCCTATAGTCCCTCATTCCCCTCATGCATGTCCCACCCCAAGAAGTGTTCCCCTTCTCTGCTCAACAGTCCCTCAGCTACCCCACTTCCCTTCCAGGGATTCAACAACAAGCCAGACAGGAAGTCTCAGAGCCTTGTAGCTGTAGTTTAGCACCTTCAGAACATAAATTCCCAATAATTCTCTCACCCAGAGAGAAATTGCTCATGGACCCAACAACCCGCCTCTTCAATATCCCATGGGCCTGATAACCCTCTTCTTCAGTCCAGGTCCCAAGCTAAGCAGGTACAGGTACATGTATAAGTACGAGTATGGTATTGGTTCAGGTACGAATACAGGTACAGAGAGGTACGGAGGACAACTCAATGAGTGTGTGAATGATGATGGAATGATTGAATGAATGATGGGAAAATGAACTAAGTCCAAACTATATGTATGCATGTTCCCAACTCGACACTTGTCATGTTGGGAGCTACTTTGGCCCACTTGTCCCCATCCTTAGAACTTAGGATAAAATAATTATCCATACTTTATACTTTAAGGAATATTAATATAATATTCCTTTTTGGCTTAAGCTCCCTAGCTTAGCCGTTTTCCTTAACTTTTGCCCCCCCCCTTTCCCTAACTAGTGGAGTTTAGTCCCCCATACTCTTTTATCATGCTCAATCTATGCACAACAATGTATTTTATATTAATGATGAGACATATACAAAAATAGGCTCACTAGCCTTTAACATCTAGGCTCTCCGACCTAATCATCACATAAGCCTTATGGCTTATAAAACATTGGCTCACCAGCCTATAAAACACAGCGTATACACAAAGTCTCATTGGCCTCAAAATCGCACGCACTTAAGTTTGTTGCGCGCAGTATCCTGGAATGTGCACACTTCATCATTTTAGCGCACAGTACATGTGCGCACTATACCATGGAAGGTGTATACAAAAAAATGATATCAAACAACTCACCAACTTAAGTACATTTACATTTACATTTACAATTGGGTTCGGCCTAGGGGTATTACAATCCCCTCCCCTTATTTATGCACTGTCCTTGGTGCATTATGTACACATATCAACAAGATTTCCAAAATCTTCTAAAAGATGTGGGTATTCTGTTTGCATTGCATCCTCATCCTCCCAAGTAGCGTCCTTAGGACCATACCAAGTCCATTGGACCTTTACAAGCCCTATGGATCGATTCCGAAGCTGTTTGATTTTTCGGTCCAGAATGCGTACCATATGCACTTGGATAGCGCTTTCTTGCTCTACTTGAATCACATTCTAATCAATTACATGATTAGCATCGGGTATATATTTCTTTATCAGTGATACATGGAATAGATTATGAATAGACATAGATGCAGGCAATGCAATCATATAAGCTATTGGACCAATCCTCTCTAGGATTTCAAAGGTCCCACAATAGCAAGCTGCCAACTTTGAACAATTTCCCAACTTCAGGGAACTTCTGTTGGCCTTCACTTTCAAGAATACATGGTCCCCCACTTTAAATTCCCTATGAGTTCTTCCCTTATCAACATATCTTTTCTGACTGTCTTGGGAAACCTTTAAATTTTGTTTTATTTTCAACATTTGCTCCTCCATTTCCCTGAGCAAATCTGTCTCAACTACTTCTCTATCTGTTGAGTTTTCCTAGCTTACCGGTGTGTTGCACTTTCTTCCATAAAGTGCCTCAAATGGGTTCATCTTTATGGATGTTTGGTACCCATTGTTGTAAACAAACTCTACTAAGTGTAAGTAGTCTTCCCATTTTGATGGTTTATCCATCACATACATCTTCAACATGTCCTCAATCACTTGATTCACTCTCTCTGTTTGTCCATATGATTCTGGATGATAAGTTGTAATAAAATTAAAATTTGTTCCAAATCCATTAAATAATCCCTTCCAAAAATTTGAGGTAAATTTTGGATCTCTATCAGACACAATTGTCTTGGGTATGTCATGTAATCGAGCAATTTCTCTCATACAAACATCAACAATGTTGGTTTCCTTGTGAGTGAGCTTAACTGGAATAAAATGGGCATCTTTAGTAAGCTTATCCACCACTACCATGATATAATCATGTTGCTTGTTTGTTCTGGGCAGTTTGGTGATGAAATTCATTGTTACAACTTCCCATTTCCACTCAACAGTGGGTAATGGTTGTAGCAAACTAGCTGGGTGTCTATGCTCAGCTAGGTGTCTTTCATCATGCCTGGCCAATAATGTTGGTTCTTGACAACTGCAACAGTTTTCTGATAACCTGGGTTCCCAACATAAGGTACATTATGCATTTCTCTCAATGTCAGATTTTTTAGTTCATGGGAATTTGGTACATAAATCCTGCCCCTGTATATGAGAATTTCATCATTTTCTAGCTTATAGTCTTCCATTTTCTGCTGCAAAATACCTTGCTGTAATTTTGCCACTAATTCCTTATGTTGCAAATCTGATTTTGCAGCCTCTAAAATTCTGTGTTTCAAATCTGATTGGTACATTCTAATGGTTGTAGCATGCAATGCATGCACTCTTCTTCTGAGTGCATCAACCACTTTGTTCTCTTTCCCTTTGATATGCTTTATATCAAAGTCATATTCACTAAGAAATTCCAACCCTCTACTTTGTCTAGCATTTAGAGTTGGTTGATCAAATAAATGTTTCAGACTATTATGGTCTATCCTTAGCTCAAACCTTTTCTTCGTGAGGTAGTGTCTTCATTTCCTCAAGGCATGCACTATGGCTGCCAACTCCAAATCATAAGTGGCATAGTGCATTTCATGCTACTTCAACCTCCTTGATTCATAACATACAACCAACTCATTTTGACTGAGGACTCCACCACGTCCTTCTTTATATGCATCTGTGCATACAATGAAGTCTTCATTTGGATCTGCAATCCTTAAAATTGGAGCACTAGTTAATAATTGCTTCAAGTGTTGGAAACTCTTTTCACAATCCAATGTCCACTGAAACTCCACACCCATCTTTTGCAATGAAGTGATTGGGTGTGCATTCTTTGAGAATCCTTCAATAAATCTCATATAGTGGTCTGCAAGACCCATGAATGATCTGACCTCTATCACATTATTTGGCGCTGACCATTCTCTAATGGCTTCTATCTTCTTAGGATCCACTGATATCCCATCCTCTGAAATGATATGCCCCAAATAATGAATTTGCTTTTGATAAAATGAACACTTGCTCAATTTGGCATACAACTGATGCTCCCTTAATACTTGTAATACCATCCTCAAATGTTTTTCATGCTCTTCCTTTGACTTAGAATATATAATAATGTCATATAAAAATACAATGACAAACTTGTCTAAGTATTCTCTGAAAATACCATTCATTAAACACATGAAGACAATTGGTGCATTTTATAATCCAAAGGGCACCATTGTGAACTCATAATGACCATACCTTGTTCTGAACAAAGTCTTGTTGATTTCTTCTTCTTTAATTCTTACTTGATTGTAACTGGACCTAAGATCAATCTTGGAGAATATTTTTGCATCTTTCAACTAATCAAAGAGGTTGTCAATCCTTGGCAAAGGATACTTATTCTTCACAGTTACCTTGTTCAACTGCAAAAAGTCAATGCAAAGTCTCAATGTTCCATCCTTTTTCTTCACAAATAAAATTTGGGCACCCCAAGGTGACACACTTGGGCGTATATACCCCTCCTTCAAGAGCTCTTCAAGTTGCATTTGCAACTCCTTCAATTCTGGTGTACTCATCCTGTAAGGAGTCTTGGATACTGGAGTTGCTCCAGGCATCAGATTTATGGAGAAATCAATGTCTCTTTTAGTGGGTAATCTTGGTATTTCCTTAAACACATCTTCAAACTCTTTTAGGACTGCATAATCTTCAATATTTGACACCTTATCTTTAGGTGTCTCTTCCATATGAGCTACAAATATTTGACACCCTTTTTTGTAACATTTCTTCAGCTGCAATGATGAAATTTCTATGATGGTTACTGCCCTGGGAATTCCTTGCACTGTCCTTAGGTTACCTTCTTCATCCAAGAAAATAAATGCCTTTTTATGATAGTCTAGGACATCATGATGTTGGTCCAACCAATCCATCCCAATTAGACAGTCATAGGAACCTAAAGGCAATATGTTTAAATCTACCTTGGTGTTCATTCCAATCATGTCCATAAGACATGACTTAACCATCTCATTAACTTTTCTTTTGTCTCCAGTAGTCAGTTGCACCAAACAAGATTTTCCATGCTTGCTTCTTGGCAAATGCAAACTTTCCACCATCTTAGGGTCTATATAACTATGACTAGCTCCTGAATCAATTAAAATAACAATGGTTTGGTTGTTGATCATATCTTCCACTTCAATCATATGTGGTTGATACTCTGCTTGTTTGTTGTCCAGGGCTGCATAGATCCTTGGTACATTTCTACCCATGTCCTCCATTGTTTCAAATTGTTGTACATTGTGAATGGTCCTCACTTTTTCACCTCTATGAGGACAATCTCTAAACATGTGTTCTCCTTTACAACCCCAACATTGAATAAGTGGTTGCATTGGCCTTTGACCCACTGTCTCACTCGTTCTAGGTTCTCTAGAAGTTGGTTGTCCCTGAGGATTATTTCTGAAGAATGGTGGCTTAGTCCCCTTCTTCCTCTGATCCATATTGAATTTCTTCTTGTCTTCCCAATATTTTTGGAAAGTTGGCCTTGATTTTTGTTGATCATATAGGCATTTAGCTCGTCTTATGGTCTCCTCCAATGTCTTGGGATCATCATACTGTATTTTTTCACTGATAAATGATGGAAATCCACTCAAATACCTTTGAATATTCATTGTCTCATCCTTGATGAAAGAAACATACTTCAACAGTTCTAAAAACCTTCTTTCATATTCATCTATGGTCATACCCCCAAGCTTGAGTTCAAACAATCGTTTCATTTTCTTGTCATAGTATCTCTTAGTCAAGTATTTATTTTCAAAATACTTCTTGAATTCCCTCGAAGTAACACTTTTCTCTTTAATGTGTTGCACCTGCACAAGCTGATCCCACCACATGTATGTCTTTCCCTTGAGTTGATAGATGGAAATTATTCATTTTGCATGAGATGAAAAATTATGCAATTGAAAATACTTTCTCATGTTCAACAACCATGTCTCTGCGTCTTCATCCTTCTTGTGCTCACCATCAAATGTAGGAGGTTTGATTTTGTTCATTTCTCCTCGTAGCTCATCCACCTCAGACCTCTTATGATTCTTGAGCTAATGTATTCTCTCTTATTGGAATGCCTTGGAGAGTGATGATGATGTCTTCTAACACTTTGTGTTCTTCTTTTCTCATTAGGAGACATGTGACTTCCTGATTTGCTTGAGCCACTCTCCTTATCAAATTTATTTTCTATTTTGTTCAAGCTCTGCATTAACTTCATGTTGAACTCCTATTGCTTCTCCTTGACTCTAATAATCCTTTCATTATCATTTGTATGGCTTTGGACATCCTTCTGCAAATTTTTAATGGTCTCTACCATATTCATGTTTTCATCCATTTCTTCTCCATGTCCATTGGAGTTTGTTCCTTCAATGCCCAAATGGACATCCATTCCTCTGATTTCATCTTCCTGGCTGTAAGTAACTTGTGCATGTTCCATTCCCTTGCACTCTGTGCTAATCCTGATCCCGATCTAGTTGTTGTTAACTCTGCAAAATGTGCATCCAACAAAACTTTGTCAGGTTAACTGACTCATCAATTTCATGAAAAATATGAACCATTCTGGTTCAATAATGCATCCGAATTATTTCTTCTAATTTCCTGAAAATTGAATGCCCAGATAATTTTTTTGGGTGAATAATTATATTCCACTATCCAACACCTTTCTAACACCTAGTTCCATGCTCAATTTTGATTATTGAGTAGAAAGTTATGGTTATTTGAAAATTGTCCATTAATTTTTCTGTTCACTCTTCAACTTGGTGCAACTCTATGTTGTAATTATGCATTTTTACATCTACTCCATTGGATTTTTCGTAGGATCTCAATTGGGTTTCTTCATATACATATTTTGGACAGTTTGTCCAAGTTTGACATTTTTCTGGGTTTCGGGCTGCTAGTTACAGCCTGCTGAAGTTCTAGGTAAATTCATGTTTTTGGTCTGGAATGCTACATGTACCTTCTTTGCCATTTTAAACATTTTTAACATGCCTGGAAATTTAATTCATCTCTAGGAGTATATTCTATGGTTCAATATATTTCCATTGACTTCTCCTGCGCCTCAATCTGACTCCAGAGAAGAAAGTTATGGCTCTTCGAAGTTAGTTGGGTCTTAAAATTTACCCTCCATTGTTTTTCCTGTAACTTCCTCATACAAGATTTGTTTGATGAACAATTTACACCAATAGAAATATCTCTTAGGGCTCTTTCATTTGAGATGCAAAGGTAGAGTGTGCCTTGGTACACTCCATTCTCATGGCTTTTGGGTAGCTAAAAACGTTGTTAAGGGCCTCAAAAACGCATTGCAAAAAGATGACCTTCAAATAGTATAAAATGTAGCGGAAATTTGTTGGTTTTTTGTTGTCGTAGACCATCCAAACGAATTCCCACACACAAATTTGAACCCGTACGCCCATATTTAGCATGCGCATCAATGCCATAAGGTAGAGCATGCTCCACGCACCTATAATCAATGTGGATCACTTCTTTGTCTCGTCAATAACTGGTGCGCATTACTTTTGTGTCGCGCGCCAATATCCACCGCACACAATTTTGGTTCTTGCACTAATACCTGTTGCAAGCAAGTTTTGTGTCACACACTAGTATTTCGCGTTCATTTTACTCTACGCGCTGCACCATGACAAATTTTAGTGCGCCCCCACCATGTACCATTACTTTGTGTGCACAATTAACTAAACTGTCGCGCGACAACATTTACCCACATTGTGCACGCACCAACAAAATTCCTCTGTGCTCTGTCAATATTGCGCACACCACGCGTGCCATTATTATGTGTGTGCACACCACACGCCATTATTTATTTATTTATTTATTTTATTTTTTCATGCAATGCCACTCTACGCCGCACAATGCCAAATTTAAGTGCGTGAAACCACGCGCCAATATTTTCCCACACTATGCCAAGTTTTAGCGCGTGCACCCGCACGCCAATATTTTTTCGCACAACACCAAATCTTAGCATGCATACCATCACGCCAATATTTTTCCACGCAACCACAAATTTTAGCGCGCACACCCGCACGCCAATATTTTTCTGCGCAACACCAAATTTTAGCGCGCATACCAGGACGTCAATATTTTTCCGCTCAGTGCCAAATTTTAGTGTGCGCACCCGCACACCAATGTTTTTTCGCGTAGCACCAAATTTTAGCGCGTGTACCAGCACACCAATATTTTTCCGTGCAGTGCCAAATTTTAGTGTGCGCACCCGCATACCAATATTTTCCCGCGCAACGCCAAATTTTAGCACACGCACTCGCACGCCAATATTTTTCCACGCAGTGCCAAATTTTAGCGCGCACACCCGCACACCAATATTTTTTCGTGCAGTGTCAAATTTTAGCGCGCGCACCCACACACCAATATTTTTCCATGCATCGCCAAATTTTAGCACGTGTACCCACATGCCAATATTTTTCCGCGCAATGCCAAATTTTAGCGTGCGCACCCGCATGCCAATATTTTTCCACATATCACAATTTTTTCACTGCGATATTCCTGGGTTGATGCACATCAATTCCTCATGAATTCCACTACAGAAATTCCTGGGTTGATGCATTACATGCATCCTTAACATATCTTCTAATATTTGATTTACTCTTTCTGTCTGTCCGTTGGTTTGAGGGTGATAAGCGGTGCTAAACAACAATTTAGTCTCTAATCCCGCCATCAGTGACTTCCAAAAATTGGAAGTAAATTTTGTGTCTCTGTCAGATATTATCTCCCTCGGCATACCGTGTAGTCGGAATACCTCTTTCATGAATATCTGGGCGATATCTATCGCCTTGCAAGTTGATTTGACGGGGAAGAAATGAGCAGACTTGCTCAGTTTATCCACCACTACCATAATGGCGTCATTATGTTTGGTTGAAGTGGGCAATCCAGTGATAAAATCCATGGAGATGGTTTCCCATTTCCATTCTGGGATGGGTAAAGGGTGTAATAGTCCTGCTGGGTGTCGATGTTCTGCTTTAAGCTGTTGGCATTCTATGCATTGGGCCAAATATTTGGCTATGTCCTTCTTCAATCCAGGCCAATGAAATTGTTTCCGGGTGGCAGTAATCATTTTCTGGTATCCTGGGTGACCGGTGTAGGGTGTTTTATGTAGTTCATCCATGATGAACCTCTTCAAGTCGTCACAATTAGGAATGTATAGTCTATCTCTGTAAGTGAGCAGGCCTCCTTTGGTCATCTGATAGCTTTCATATTTTACTCCAGCGGGTTCTTGTTGTAGGTACAGGGTCACATTTCGAACGAAGGGATCTGCTTCTTGTGCCTCTTTGACTCTGTTCTTGACATTTGTCTCGTAGGTACTCACTGTTGCCAGGTGAATCGTTTTCATGCTTCTGCTGAGGGCATCAGCCACCCTATTTTCCTTTCCTTTAATGTGTTTGATTTTAAAATCAAATTCGCTAAGGAGGGCCATCTATCTAGCTTGTCTAGCATTGAGCTTTGGTTGGTCAAACAAATACCGTAATCCACAGTGATCTATCATAAGCACAAATTTTCTTCCCAAGAGGTAATGCCTCCACATTTTTAAGGCATGCACTATGGCAACCAGTTCTAGATCATGAGTCACATAGTTG
>ML784909.1:20057-32641 GCA_009831015.1 Picea engelmannii | reverse complement strand
AGGAAGATCCTTCTAGAAGCAGAAGCTTCTATTAGGTCTTCTTACATCCGCCTTATTCTATTTTATTGAAAGGCCTTATTAATATTGACCTTTATTACATCCGAATATATTGCTCTACCTATGTGTGGGTTAGGACCCTAACATTTGTTTTCATCTCAACCTTGCTGAGCAAACAATCTCTTATTTCCCTTTCACTTCCTTGATTCCTTTACTCCAAAAGGAAACATTTTATTAGTTGTCCATCCCCTGGCCTCTATTTGAGCACTTTTACTTTATTGATGAAATTACCAAATTTCTTCTCGAATATTAAAAAAAATAAAAAATGATATATGGTAGCTGAAGTCAAATGGGGCTATGAAATCAACCACAATATTAAAATTCAAGTTCGTCGTTGTTATTTCTAGATATGCAATTATTAAGCTTTAATTCTAACAACACATCATGCAAAAATTTTAATACTTAAAATAATATGTCAAGTCATTGAAGAATGTATCAAGAACACAATTACTCCCACAAGTTGCAATAAAAACAAATTTTCAACAAAGCATTTTCTCACACCCATTTTAATGGTACAAGCACAATAGAAAATGAGTAAGTGGATAAAATATTGGACTAGAAAATGATGGTTTTTCAACAATGGGGCTTGTTTGAGACCAATTCCCTCTTACAAAAATTGCCCTCCGCTTTTCTATTTTCCCACTCTCTTTTATCCCCTTATTTTCCCTCTTATATACTTAACCAAATTCCCCTTTCTTTTTCCCCTCTACTTTCTCTTTCTGGTTACTTAGTCATTTTTATGAAAATGCCTAGCTGTGTGGGTTTACGGACTCACGGGTTCACATTTGCACTCATTCTTTTATATCATGATTCCAACCGACCGCTTCCCCATTCCATACCTAGCCACTTTTTCGATCATGGATTCCTGGGTAGGCGGTCTCTAGATTGCACGTCCATTGTTTCGTGACCTACAAACAACACTCGGACTTCCGCGATATACAAATTGACTTCCGGACTCCAACATCATCCCCTCTTCCATGTTACAAATTTTGCACTCAAAATTTATGAGACATACAATTTGATTGTTGGGGCCTCATGTCTCCTCGGGAACCCTTGTCACCCTATTTTGAATCCCGTCTGACTGATTTCCATACTTGGTCATTTCTTGGAATCTCTTCCGCGGATCGTCAAGTTGGCGGGTTCAGGAAATATCCAATTCCTAGTCGATGTTTCTTGTGCCCGCCACCTTCACTCTTCTTTCCAAGTATGCAATAAGTATACAACTTGTCAAGAAACATGCATAAAAGATCTTGCTAGGTAATGGGATATCTATTACAGATTTGAATATATTATCCCTTATTTTCCCTCTTCTATACTTAACCAAATTCTCGTTTATTTTTCCCCTCTACTTTCTCTTTCTGGTTATTTAGTCATTTTTCCAAAAAATTCTAACTGCACGGGTTGGCGGACTCACAGGTTCACATTTTCACTCATGCTTTTATATCGCGACTCCAACCGACTGCTTCCCCATTCAATACCTAGTCACTTTTTTTATCACGGATTCCCGGGTAGGTGGGCTCTAGATTGCACTTCCATTGTTATGTGACCTACAAACAACACCCAGAATTCCACGATATACAAATTTACTGTCGGACTCCCACATCATCTCCTCTTTCGTGTTACACATTTTGCACTCAAAATTTCTGAGACATACAATTTGACCATCGGGGCCTCATGTCTCCTGGGGAACTATTGTCACCCCATTTTGAAGCCCGTCCGTCCACTTTCCATACTTGGCCATTTCTTGGAATCTCTTTCGTGGATCGTCGGGTTGGCGGGTTCAAAAAATATCCAATTCCTAATCATTGTTTCGTGTGCCCTCCACCTTCGTACTTCTTTCCAATTATGAAATAACTGAGGTTTAATGCTAACATCTCACCATGCATCAACCGTAATGATTTCCATTAATGAGTAAAATCCTCGAGGAGACATTCACACTGACTATCCCTACACAACTTGTCCAGAAACATGTAGAAAATATCCTTCCATGTAATGGGATATTTATTACAAATTTCAATATATTAGCGAAAACGAGTTCAATCGACCATTTCCATATTCCATACTTAGCCACTTTTTCGATTGCGAGTTCCCGAACATGTAGGCTCAATATTTCGCTTACATTGTTCTGCTTCCTACAAACAACACCCATAATTTCGTGATATACATGTAGAAAAGATCTTGCTAGGTAATGGGATATCTATTACAAATTTCAATATATTATCGAAATCGAGTTCGACCGACCGTTTCCCTATTCCATACTTAGCCACTTTTTCGATTGCAGGTTCCTGGACAGGCAAGCTCAAGATTGCGCTTCCATTGTTCTGTGACCTGCAAACATCACCTGAAATTCCGTGATATACATGCAGAAAAGATCTTGTCAGGTAATGGGATATCTATTACAAATTTCAATATATTAGCGAAAACAAGTCCGACCGACCGTTTCCCTATTCCATACTTAGCCACTTTTTTTATTGTGGGTTCGCGAACATGCGGACTCAAGATTGCACTTCCATTGTTCCGCGACCTACAAACAACACCCAGAATTCCACAATATACAAACTGACCGCTGGACTGCCCCATCATGCCCTCTTCTGTTTTACGCGTTTTGCAGTTAAATTTTTCGAGAGATACAATTTGACTGGCGGGTCCTCACCTCTCCTGAGTATCCCTTGTAATCCTATTTTTAAGCTCGTCGGACCGCTTTTCATACTTGGCCATTCCTTACTTGCTCTTCCCCGTCCCCGCCACCTTCGCACTTGTTTATAATAAAAAAATGTTTATAAAAACATTATATATATATACATATACATACAATTTGACCATTAGGCCCTCACCTCTCCTAAGTATCCCTTGTAACCCTACTTTGAACCCGTCCAACCGCTTTTCATACTTATATATATAAGAGTCTTATTTATAATAAAAAAAATGTTTATAAAAACATTATTATACTGTAAAGATTGTCATTAATGAGTAAAAGCCTCGAGGAGACAGTCACACTGACTATCCCTACACAGCTTGTCCAGAAACATGCAGAAAAGATCCTTCCAGGTAATGGTATATCTATTACAAATTTCAATATATTAGCGAAAACGAGTCTCACCAACTGTTTCCCTATTCCATACTTAGCCACTTTTTCGATTGCGGGTTCTCGGACAGGTGGGCTCAAGATTGTGCTTCCATTGTTCCACGACCTACAAACAACACCTAAAATTCTACGATATACAAATTGACCATTGGACTGCCCCATCATGCCCTCTTCTGTTTTACGCGTTTTGCACTCAAAATTTCCGAGACATACAATTTGACCGTCAGGCCCTCACATCTCTTGAGTATCCCTTGTAACCCTATTTTGAAGGCTTTCTGACCTCTTTTCATACTTGGGCATTTCTTACTTTCTCTTCCCTGTCCCCGCCACCTTCACACTTGTTTATAATAAAAAGATGTTTATAAACACACACACACACACATATATATATATATATTATAAAGACATAAAATTTGACCGTCGGGCCCTCACCTCTCCTGAGTATCCCTTGTAACCCTACTTTAAAGCCCATCCGATCGCTTTTCATATATATATAAGAGTCTTATTTATAATAAAAAAATTGTTTATAAAAAAATTATTATACCATAAAGATTTTCATTAATGAGTAAAAGCCTCGAGGATACAGTCAAACTGACTATCCCTACAGAACTTGTCCAAAAACATGCAGAAAAGATCCTACCAGGTAATGGGATATCTATTAAAAATTTCAATATATTAGCGAAAACGAGTCTGACTGACCGTTTCTCTATTCCTTACTTAGCCAATTTTTCGATTACGGGTTCCCGTACAAGCGGGCTCAATATTGTGCTTCCATTGTTCCGTGACGTGCAAACAACACCCGAAATTTCGCAATATACAAACTAACCGTTGGACTGCCCCATCATGCCGTTTTTTGTTTTACGCGTTTTGCACTCAAAATTTCCAAGACATACAATTTGATCGTCGGGGCCTCATCTCTCCTAAGTATCCCTTGTAACCCTATTTTGAAGCCTTTCCGACCGCTTTTCATACTTGGGCATTCCTTACTTTCTCTTCCCTGCCACCTTCACACTTGTTTATAATAAAAAATTGTTTATAAAAACACACACACACACAGATATATATATATATATATATAAAGACATACAATTTGACCGTATATATAAGAGTCTTATTTATAATAAAAAATTGTTTATAAAAACATTATTATACCGTAAAGATTTTCATTAATGAGTAAAATCCTAGAGGAGACAGTCACGTTGACTATCCCTACACAACTTGTCCAGAAACATGAAGAAAAGATCCTACCAGGTAATGGGATATCTATTACAAATTTCAATATATTAGCAAAAATGAGTCTGACCGACCATTTCCATATTCCATACTTAGCCAATTTTTCGCTAACGGGTTCCCAGATAGGCGGGCTCAAGATTGTGCTTCCATTGTTCCGCGACCTACAAACAGCGCCCAGAATTCCGTGATATACATGCAGAAAAGATCTTGCCAGGTGATGGGATATCTATTAAAAATTTCAATATATTAGCGAAAACAAGTTCAACCGACCGTTTCCCTATTCCATACTTAGCCACTTTTTCGATTGCGGGTTCCCAGACAGGCGGGCTCAAGATTACGCTTCCATTGTTCTGCGACCTACAAACACCACCTGGAATTCCACGATATACAAACTGACCGCTGGACTGCCCCATCATGCCCTCTTCTGTTTTACGCGTTTTGCACTCAAAATTTCCAAGACATACAATTTGATCGTCGGGCCCTCACCTCTCCTAAGTATCCCTTGTAACCCTATTTTGAATCCCATCCGACCGCTTTTCATACTTGTTCATTCCTTACTTGGTCTTCCTCGTCCCCACCACCTTCACACTTGTTTATAATATATATATTTTTTTATAAAAACATTATATATATATATATATATATATATTATAAAGACATACAATTTGACCATCGAGCCCTCACCTCTCCTGAGTATCCCTTGTAACCCTACTTTGAAGCTCGTCCGACTGCTTTTCATATATATATATATATATATATATATATAAGGTCTTATTTCTAAATATGCAATTAGTAAGTTTTAATGCTAACAACTCATCATGCAGGAAACGTAAAGATTGTCATTAATGAGAGAAAGGCTCGAGGAGATCTCCCATTAATACACATTAAACCAAGATTTGTGGAGGGTTATATTATCCCTTCCGAGTGTTAATTTCAAACATCATGGAAGGTCTTTCGCGCATCGTCAGGTTGGCGGGTTCATGAAACCTCCAATCATTAATTACTCTTCTTCGTACCTGCCACCTTCGCACTTCTAAGTATGAAAAAACTAAGCTTTACTGCTAACAACTCATCATGCAACACCCTTATAGATTTTCATTAATGAGCGAAAGGATCGAGGAGATTTCTCATTCACACGCATTGGACCAACATTTGTGGAGGGTTATATTATCCCCTCCAACCGTTCATTTCAAGCATCGTCTAGAGTAAACGGACGTTCTCGTAAACTTATGGCACCAACTCGACAACAGTTCTGGGGAGATACAGTCAACATCTTCGGGCGTGAGGACCAAAACTTCCAGTGGTCCAGGGCATACTCTTACTACTCATCCCCTTCCACCCAGAACGAAGTAATTTGGACCTCTATAATTGCTTGTGCGGGATGTGTCCCTGAAGTTTTTTACTGTAAGGAGTTGGTCTCTTTGTGTGCCGATAGATATATTTTAGGCCAAAGAATTATTCCACTGTGGGACCACTCTCATATTTATTTGTCACCTCAGGTCTTCCGCAGGATTTTAAGATTGTCGAAGCCAACATTGACCTTCAGTGGAGAAGACTCCAAGCAGCGCCTAAAAAAGCATGATAACGGGTTGGACCTCTTGCCTGATTTCCTGGAAGAACCGACGATAGTTCCTGAAGATATCACAATATTGCATGTTAGTTCATTTAGAAATCCATTCTGGGAAATTGCCTAGATGTTTACAACAATAACGGGACAGGAATCCACAACAAGTATTTCCTGCATGGTTCTTTATATTTTGTATTTCACAGTCAAGGAACAAGCCATTTTTTATTGGGGGAAGCTAATTTCCATTGAAATTTGTTCCCAATTGTCCTGCTTCAAAAAGGAGAAGAAATTTTATATGTCATCCTACTTGGTTTTCACGATAGCGCATTGTTGTTTGTTTCTAAAATTGTCTGTGTCCAAGAAGGTAAACTGTGAATTCGACCCAGTAACCTTCTGGTACAAGGCCTTGTGGAGGCACAAGGCCTCCCACTATTTTTATGAGGTTTTTAATGACTTTGTCTCTGTTTTCAAAGATTTATTGTTAGGAAAGGATTCTCCCCACATGTCTGACCAGGCAACAAAGTTTTTGGACATGAAGGGAACACTTGAACAAATGAAGAATTACAGTGTGATAAGGATTTTTGGCACCAAGGAAAATCATGCTTTCCTTCCATGTCACATTACGAACATAATGTTTGTTACAGAAATAGAAAGGCAATGCAACTATTGGTTGCATCTATTCCATGAGAAGAGAAAAAAACAGTTCATTCCTTTGCCTTGGAAAGTCGGGGACTTCGTGTTGAGGAACGTCAACAAAATTGACGAATTCGCAACCCATTTCAACAACTTGAACCTAAGATATGCTGAGAGGCTAAGAGGATTCGACCCTAATGGTATTTTTTTAGAAAATTTACTAGCAGTTGGCTTCGACAATTCTTTTTTCCAGAGACGCCTGAGCAAAAACAAAGACAATGATGACATCACTCATGCTTCTGACACCGATGACCTAGAGACATTACAAAGAACCATTGAATTGTACAAACAACAGGGGAAAGACCCGGGTGAGAAGAGTGTTCAATTCCCGTCTACCACTCCCAAGAGTACGACATCCCGGAGCATCGCTCCAACGACCCACCCCAGTAAGAAATCAACCCAAAATTCTTCAAACGGAGGAGGAGATAATAACCCTCCTCGTGCTAAAATTGATAGTTCTCACAAGCTTCCCGTGAAGAAGAAGAGAAAAAACTTTATAGGGMAAGTGGAAGAGCCCRAAATTGAGAGTGAAGACATGGAACTTGAGACTGATCTGGATAGTGTATTCCACAACGTTGATCATCCCGGGGACACGATCCAGCATAGTCCCCTAATGGAAATAGCTAAGACTGAAATTTTTGACGAAGATGAATCCTTCGTATTCTAGAGCGTTGTTTTTTACAGCAAGTCTAAAAATTTAATTATTGAAAAGAGAGATGTAAGAAATAAGAAAGGGAAATCTCGGTCAGACATTAACCTTGGGAACATGCGGTCATCCCAAATCTCTCGAATTCACCAAGCAACCGGAGATGCTCTTGATGATTCCATTGGAGGCATTGAGGCCGAGAATTCCAAACTGAAGGATCGAGTCAAGGAATTGGAGGAAGCTTTGATTCCTATGCCATTGCTTGTCAGTCCTTTAGTAATAACCATGCATGCCCCCCCTGCAGCCAAGTTAAAAGGATCCCCCAACCTCCTYGCATCGTGTAGAGGCTATGTGGACAAGAATATCAAGAAAATAATGAACCTGATTACTGAGGCCTGGGAAACAACACAAAGTATGGCTTCCCTTGGAATAAGGGCACATGCTTTGCATGAAAATTTGCAGGCGGATTTAAAAAATGAAGAACCTTTCTATATAGACACGGTCATCCCTTTTGGCATCCATGTCACCAACATGACATATATGAGAAGAAGACAAGAAGATCTCCCCTCCCCAAACCGGATCACTCAATTAAATGCATGATGGAAAGAGAAAGTGAAGAACCTACATCTCATTGTCCAATCATGTGAACAAGCCATATCAAATAAAGAAGAATTATTCAGAAAGCTGACCAAAATACACTTAGCCAAAAGTACCAATGAGGTCCAAGACCCCAACTTAATCATCAACTCCTTGCCCTTAACTAAGCAAGCCTTCGATGAACAAATTGATATTTTTAAGGGGTTGTCTTTAGAAAAGTTTTACAACATCCTTGAATATGGTGAAGATGATGTGGACAACTGGCTAGTGGATTATTCGGTACAAAATGAAGAAATTGATCAGGCTCTGCGTAATCTTTCTATCGATCTAAGGGAATTAGAAAAGGAGCTTTTCAACATAAAAATCTGGGATGAGATCAACATGGTCCCTTTGAGAGGCTACACTGAAGAATGGCTCCAAAGGGAAATCGAGAAGCTCACCGACGAAGGGCAACAGGCAGTTGGCACAATTCCAGTAGTCGTCGACGACAACAATAAAAAGGCATCAGTGAGAAAATAGCAAAGGGGGAGATATATACCATCAGTGTAAGTCTATACTGATCACATCCTGATTTGTTTATCAACCCAGTTATTCCACCTTTTTAAATAGAAATATCTAACCAATACCTTCCAATTTCTTCTTTTCAAGTCTTTCTCTCTATCGTCGCCCACTTCTTCTTTCTACAGTGATATTTCTTGTACATATTTCTTTTATGGTCTGCGGGAGCCCCAATCCCAGTCTATATGACAAATGCATTTAAATTTCCAAGAATATGTAACAAACAGTATTATATTTTGATATATTTCAAATAAAACTATTTTTATCTCCTTTTTTATTTATGTGCTCAGAATTTTTTATCTTCAACTATGTTGGATGTCAAGAAATTGTGTTTATTTAATTTGAATGTTAAACGTAGTCCCACATTTGAACTATACACGCGACAGGGAAAACTTATAGAGGAGTACCAGATCTATAAGAACGCGGTAGTATTAAAAAAAAAATATAGTTGTTTCTTTGCCACCGCATATAACTTTATTTGTCCTGACACATATAGAGACGCAGAAGCCAGATGATCTATTTAAAGAAGCGACTATGAAAATTGTACTTAACTCTAACCAATTGGAAGTATACAGAAATCATTATGAATGAATGCAAGGTAGGAACGAAAATTTCGAACATGGCAAGTCAGACTACAGGTAAAAAATAAAAGCAAGATAGATTATATACTTTCAAAAACTAAATGGTTTCAATGCTAGAATTGCTCTCGGGGCCATGTGTCATTTCATGCATGGATACCACATGTGCTTCATGTTGTTTGCCACGTCTCTGTTGCAGTTTCTATTTTCCTTCGCTACTTTTTCCCCATCCCTGTGTATTTATTCCCAATTCAACCCAGCAGGAACTGCACTGCCATGTAACACTTGTTTTATCAAGATATGATGTGAAAAGTGACCCATCATAGTACACACCATAAATAAAAAATGCTTTATTGTAATAAAGAAAATACATGATTTATCTTTATCTTAAAAAAGGAAAATTAAGCTATTTTGAAAGGTAGAGATTACTTCCTTTTAAGTCAAATATGTTATTTAGTTACTTTATGTAACTTTGATATATCATCTATGCTTTTACGCACAAAACTTTAGATGCCTTTTTTATAATGTGTATATAGGATAACTTGTTATGGAGGAACTTTTTTTTTTTTTTTAATATAAAGTGGATCAAAAATTTAAAATAGCAAGATTAAAATAAGTTATCATTTTGATTTATTATAAGATTTTAATTATTGGATTTGTATATAGATATTTGAAGATTTATTTTTATTAAAATATATATTTTAAGATATAAGGTTGATCAACATTAAAGCTTAAAGTTATTATAATAATATACTTATGTTACTTAAGAGAATTGATTTTGTATGGGGGAGGATAAAAATCTTTCCTCTCGTATAATGTATGGGATAATTCCTTAGAAGATCTGGAGATTTCATTATTAGACTTGATTAACATTCTGCCCAAAACTTCCATTGTGGCTACCCAAGCTACTGTTAGATCCAAACCCTTGTGAACATGTTCCAAACCTTTGTGAGCGAGATCCTGATTTTTTCTTCTGAGATTGTGATTACTCAAATCTAGTATCTAAGGAGTAAGCAGTAGATGTAGCACCAACACCAGGGTTTAAAATTTATTCCTTTCCATAAAATTCACTTATACTTTTTCATAATATTTCTCCCAACCACTCAAACTAAAACCAATTGACCATAATACAATACTCTTAAGAGTTAAATAAATAAAAATAAAAACAACTTTCATCCACCATCGAAAACTTTATTAGATATTGATAAAAATCTATCGTTAATTGATTTTGATTAGATAAGGGTGAATATATGATGAATTTTAGTTGTCAATTGGGTGTAGTTTGGATGGTTGTGAGGAATGATTGTTATCCTCCTCCACCGAGGTTCAATTTCCATAATAACATGAATAAAGTTCATAATAAATATGTTGTAATGGCTTCAAACCTATATGTATTGAAAAATTACCTTTAATTCAAAATTAAATAACAAAACAACTGTTATTTTCATGAGAAAAAAATATGATGAATCTTTTGTGTGTTCTAAAAAAAGGTAAGGTCATGTTATCCATATAGTAATATGTTATTTTTTTAATTATTTAATATTTGATTAGAGTGGATTTAAAATCCTTGGGACCCCACGTTCAAGGTATTAGTTTTAAGGAGAGCACACGTTAGGTTTTTGATAAAAACCCAAATGTATGGATGCGTGGATATCTCTATGCAATGTCACATATTTAATTATGGTTGTTTACGATAATTTTTTAAAACAAAATAAAATATATTTTTATTAATTAATTAAGAATAATAGTTTTTCATTAAATTTGAAATCTATGATTATATAAAAAAATAAATATTTATAATTTAATTATAGTTGTTTACATTATTTTTTTAAATAAATTAAATATTTTTTATTAATTAATAAATAATAATAAATATTTTTTTATTAATTAATAAAGAATAATTGTTCTTCATCAAATTTCAAATCTATGATTATAAAATAAAAAAACATTAGATATATTTGATAATTTTTTTATTATAAATTTAATTTAATCAAATATTATTTTAGAGTATCAATTTTTTTTTAAAGATAAAGTGTGTGAACATATAAATAATTTTAGGATAAGGTGTGTCATCATACAAATAATTTTAGGATAAGGAGTGTCATCATACAAATAACTTTTGTTAGAATTTAATTGTTGTAGAGTCCTTGTGTGTATATGTTTGTGTGTATGAGTGGGAAATATTTTGATTGTCAAATTTATTTTTTAAGATGAGACGTTACTATGTAGATAATCTTTTTTGTTCAAAACTAACATATGTAGGTTCATTATGTGTGTGAGAGAAAAATATTAGAGTGTCAAAATTATTCTTTTAAAATGAGATGTGATCATGCAAACAATCTTTGTTCAAACTTAATAGATATATGCAAATAAATTTTGTTCAAACCTAATAGATATATGAGGGTGGGTGTGAGGAGAATATTCTCCCCACTCCACCATCGTATATATGTTTTAATCAATATTTTCTACCACCCTCACCTTCATATAATATATTTTATTCAATATTTCCTCCCACCCCCACTCTCACACCCTCAATAAATCGATTGGTGTTCACTACATGAGACTTTTGAATACTTACATACTAATTCTATAAACCTACATCTACAATCAAACATTGTCTATTAATTTGACACATAATACCTCTCAATATTTTGATTTTAAATTTATTCAAAGGCTTACTTGAATAAATAATCAAACACATAAATTGATATAAAATACCTCAAGGTGTTTAGGCTTTAACCTGCTCAAATGGGATGGCTAACATCTATATATATATCTATATATCTATATATATATATATATATATATATATATATATATGAATGAGAGTTATAAAAATAAATGAGTTTCCTATGCAATTTTGAATCAATCTTAGAAATAGGTTTGCTTCTTCAAGGATGAACGAAATACCTTCTATAGTATTCTGCACTTGTAAATTTGTTTTTCTAAAATAAAATTACTTATTTTTTCCTACTGAAAAGAAAAAAAAAAATGATTTGAATTGATACAAAATGAGAATTCATTTAAATTGATTCTTGAATTGTTATTTAAATTGCAAGTTTGATTTTTTTTTTTTTTCATGTGATAGTTTTAAGAATGGAAATTTAACTTAAAATGTAAAAACCTTAACCAGTTTTATTAATTTTTAATAAACAATTTGAAGATATTTTTAAAAAAATATTC
Source organism: Picea engelmannii (assembly GCA_009831015.1). Taxonomy (NCBI): domain Eukaryota; kingdom Viridiplantae; phylum Streptophyta; class Pinopsida; order Pinales; family Pinaceae; genus Picea; species Picea engelmannii. Next base: position 20,444 of record ML784909.1, on the reverse strand, counting down.
AAAATTTTAAAAATTGTATATAATTTTTAATTAATTTATTTATAAAAATAATATTTTAGTTAATTAATTTCTAAAATTTAATTACAAATTTTATAATTATTATTACATTGATTAAAAATTATTAATTTTGTAATTATTTTAGATGAATTGAAAATATTAATGTAAAACAAAATTTGAAATCATATATATATAATAATAAAAGTTGCATTGATAAGATTAAAAATATTAATTTTGTAATTATTTTACATTGAAAATATTAATATAAAACAAAATTTCAAATCATATATATAATAATAAAAAAACTTGCATTGATAACCATTAAATATATATAATGGTAATAATAAAACTTACAACGATAAACATTAAGAGGACCCACAAAGTAACATT
>ML784908.1:764099-776734 GCA_009831015.1 Picea engelmannii | reverse complement strand
ACACATCAATGATACACACACACACACAACAATGATGTTATTGAAAATAGAATCGATATAGATCCATTTTAATCTCGAATTTATAAATGGGCGAGAGTGGTCAAAACCCTAGAAATACAATTGTTTTGAATTCTTTGCATTCTAAAAAAATGTTTTTACTTCTAAAATTTGATGCTTTTGAATGCTTCATAAATCTAAGATTACAATAAATATATACTAATATGTATCATAGAACTAAATTAAATAACATAACCTCTTTTTCATATCTAACTCAGATAACTCCAAATATTTTTTATACATAAGAGCCTCTATGTCTATAAATTATACCTCTGCATCTATAAAATATGTTACCTTTCTTCACATTAATAATTTGACTCATTTAATATATATCCTCCAAGTTAGTTTATTTTAAAGTTAAAAACATTTTCTACAATATAGACAATAGTGAGTTGAAAAGTGGACAAACTCAACCATTTTTCCGTCAAAATTCTTCCCTAAATCTAGTAGGAATTTTGTTGGAAGTCCTTTCCTAAATCTGGTAGAAATTTTACTGAAAATTATAGTTCCACCTAATTAATGAGAACTTTGACCAAGAAAGTTTTCCCTTAGGGATTTTGATGTAGGGATTTTTCGGGGACTTTCTGAGGATTATAACTTTTGACTCAGTTATGCATTTACGTAGGACATTTTGGAAAGGATAAGACACTAGCCTTAATCGAAGATATGTTTTACTAGCCAAATATGAAAAAAGATATAACCAGGTATGTGGCACATGTCGGATTTGTCAAATGTCTAAAGGACACTCATAGAACATGGGGTTGTAGATGCCATTACCAATGCCCACATGTCCATGGACAGATTTGAGCATGGATTTTGTGTTGGGGATCCCAAACACACAACGAGGTAATGATTCTATTTTTTTGGTTGTTGATATGTTCTCTAAAATGACTCATTTCATTACTTGCAAGAAAACTAGTGATGCATCGAGGGTGGCAGAATTGTTTTTTTCAAAAGTTGTTAGATTGCACGGGTTCCAAAAACTATTACCTCGGATAGAGATACTCGGTTCTTGGGTCATTTTTGGAGGACTTTATGGAAGAAAATTAGGACTAAATTACAGTTCAGCAGTGCCTATCACCCCCAAACAGATGGGAAAACCGAGGTGGTAAATCGAAGTTTGGGAAACCTGTTTACGGAGCATTGTTGGAGATAATCCCAAGAAGTGGGATTTGGCTTTACCTCAAGCAGAATTTTCCTACAATAGTTTAGTGAATAGATCTACAGGTAAATCTCCATTTCAGGTTGTTTACGGTAGAAATCCTATAGGTGTCCTAGATTTGGTGCAACTACCACTTGGGGATAGGATTGGTGATGATGGGGAAGAAATTGCAGAACAGATTCAACAGTTGCAGGAACAGGTGAGACAAAAATTGCAAGCCAGTAATGAACATAACAAAATTATCAAAGATGCTCACCGACAATACCAAGTATCCAATGAAGGTGATTTGGTGATGGTTTATTTATGGAAGGAGTGACTTCCTCGAGGAACCTACCAAAAATTGAAGTATAAGAAAATTGGTCCATGCAAGATTCTCAAGATATTCAATGACAATGTTTATAAGGTTGATTTACCAGGTGACCTTGATATCTCCCTTGTGTTTAACATTTCTGATTTGTATATCCTCCATGGGGACGATCTGGGTGATGACAATAAGGCAAAGGTGGGTTGGCAATGTTATCACACAATTTGTACTTTGATAGAAGAAAAGGTAAATGGAAAACAAATTGGCGTAATGGGAGACTATCAAATCACTGTCACCTCAATAGGATGTCTTTTTCTATTTAGGGTGGTAGGCCCAGGGGAGACGTCCCCGGTGACCTGGGGTTTTGAGAAGGCAAAGTCAAAGCAGCTAGGTAAAGATCCCCTCTCACAAGTCAACACCGATCAGAAAGTTCGGTTTAATAACCAATGAAGAGATAATATGTTAGAAGTGTACCTACCCGAAACAAAGCAACAAGAAAACTATATATTTGCAAGTGCACTTGTTGGTTAGCACTTCATAAAACCATGGAATTTTTAATAAAATCAATTTGTTGAATATGATGAAGTAAACAAAAATTTCATAAAAACAATCTTAATAGAGCAATACTTCACATAAAATGTCCTAAAAATAGCTTCAAAATGACTGAAAATTGCCAACCATTGAAGTCATAACATTAGCATTTGACAGAAGCACATAAGACAAGATATAACTCAGCCTTTGCAATTGCCTTTTTGAGCTTTTAATGTTGCATCTAATGGTTGTATCTTACTTTAGTAACAACAACAATGTTGTTAGTAGGTCAAGCTATTCTAGGGTTAGAAAGTGTTAGTAGGTTGCTTGAGGTAAAAGATTTGAGGGTAGGTTTCATCAATCAAACAATTTCCATGTCTAAATCAATGTCTTTTAGGGATAATGGAGTCACTTGAAACAGAAAAAATTGAAGGAAACAAATGATAATGTAAGAGCTAAGGACTAAGAAGGATGAAGATTGAGGTGTTGGTAAGCCAAGGCCTCAATCAACAAGCCTTAGAAGGAAAACGACCACTAGGAAGTAGGTAACCCTAGGCCCTGGCGGTTTTCCTACTTCTTTAGCTTAATCTTGAAATAATTAATGGCTTGATGAAGAAAATGGCACTATAGTGCTGCAATGACAGGGCTCTAGTACAATGATTCAAAGGTAAGGTTTCTAGCACAATCTAGTAGGTGAAAATTTGTTAAGACAAGGACAATAACATGTGCTTGTTCTCCTAGGGTTTTACACTAGCAATTTCATAATCTTGGAATAAATACAAAGCAAATACACCATAACCATTCAAAGAAAAGAAGGATTGCAGAAATTCACTTACATCCACCAAGAATAATCTAGCAATAAGCCTAGTTGAAGAGTTTCCACCAAGAAAAATGCCAAGAAACACCAAATTAAGCCTCCTCCAAGAGATGCGCCTAAAATTTCAGCCAATAAACCCTAAGTAGGGTGCAAATTTCATACCTCACTTAAGTGTGAGTGAAATATGATCCAAAATAAGAGAGATTTTCCCCTTATTTATACAATACTAATGAACAGAATTAGGTCAAAAAGGCTGACATGGCCAATTACAAATAATATCTAGTTTTTACATTAAATGTCATAATTAAACCCCAAAACAAGCTGCAAATGTGATGTCATGCCCTTTTAGGGTGGCGTTAGGCCCTTTTTGGGAAATTTCAGCCTCCTCGAGAAAAACTTTAGGCCTCCTTGGGCCTCAGGAACCTGCCACATGTGCCACTTGGCACACAACTGCCTCCCAAACATCCCAAAACGTTGGGTGATGTCATGGGTGACCCGGGTGATGTCATGGGCCTTCCAAGGCCTACATCATGGTGGAAAGGGCACAACTCCCCTCGGTTGAGGCTTGCCAGGTTGCCCCTGGTGAAACATCCTCTTCTCTCTCTAGTGCAATCCTATGATCTGTCTCTTCCCCTGGCTGGGGTCTCAGCATCCATCTGGTGGGATTTTAGCCCCATGGAGGTACAAACTAATCATCTCCCCATGTGTACATGTCCATCGGCTGTGGCCTTGCAACATCAACATATACGCCCTCCATGGGCTCATAAGTCACAGGGATCATAGAAATGTCAATCACATCTAATCATCAAGTTATTAAACATGTGCATGAAACCCCCTTTACCCGGACAAGTGCTCAAAGACGTTATGCTATTCTACAAGCCAAGTTTGGAGGGGATGCTAGGACATCCTATTGGGATAATTCTCATTGGATGTGGAATGTCCCTGGGTGAAGACAAAATCCAGGTCATGTGAGTGGATGAGGTGGTAAGGGATGTCTGGGCAATGGGTGCAATGATAGCAGGGAAATGTATGGCTTACCTGTGGGTGCCTCTGAAGAGGGTGAGCTACACCTTGTCATGGATGCAAGTGTTTCCAATACCATTCATTCCTTTTATCTTTATTCTTATTGTTTTTTCTTTCAAGATGATAGTTAGGGGACATTTCCCTGGTGTGGTGACCATAGGTGGCAATGTTACCCACAAGCATTTCATGGAAATGAGAAGGCTAGCTCATGATGATACCCCCTTTCTCTTGGCTATGCCACCAAGAACCACTATCCTGGCGTGGTGACCATGTCTCGGTAGTGTCATACTGCTACATGCCCATGGACCTAATAGGTTGGCTCGTGATGAGACCTCCTATCCTCTAACTAGGTCTTGTTTTATTATTTTTTATGGGTCCCTTTGTTTCTTGCTGAGAGTATTTTTATTGCTTTCTCGGGGATCCCTGGGAGAAGCATCTCAAGGTTTCATTATTTTGTCTTTTATCTTTTTCCAGCTACTTTTTCTCTCTAGGCCTTTAGCCCATTCTTCCCACAAGTTAAGGTACAACCCTTAGATATTTGTCCAACCCAATGCCCATACCAGTGTAAAGAGATGGATGAGTGGGAAAAAGATGAAAAGTGGTAAGTATGGTGGGAGTGGACGATGGCCTTTCATGAATCCCCCCAGTGGAAACTCAAACCCTATGGGTACTAGCTTACTAGGGAATCATGTCATTCCTCGCAGGTGTGGTCAAGTGGAAAAGCATAAGATCCAAGCACACCTTAGAAGAAAAAAGAATTAAATGCACATATTCAAAGGTTTTGAGGATCAGAGTGACATATACCATGATACTCAGACTCATTACCTCATGGAGAAAGATCCATTTCTACTGCAGGACTAGGGCGATGTGATGGATGTTGTTGCTTCTGACAAAGTGGAGGCACTGAAGAATGAAAGGATGGGCCCTCTAGGGCCATGCTCAAGTTGATATGGCTCTCGGTACTCCATGTCTAGGACCTGTGGGCCTCGAGACATAATCTCCTCAGTTATCCCTAGGCTGGGGGATAACATCTGGCTCCAACTTGAGGACATGTGCTCACTGTAGAGTGCATGAGAACCTCAACATCTCTAGCATAACCCATGACCTGTTTGATCTCAACATAAGACTGTTAGCAATCATTTTGGGTGGTGATATCACCCCCGACTCATATGTATATAGTACAAAATGTGGAAACAAGCATATATGAAAATGGAAATACAACTACTCTAGCATGAAATGCAAATGGTATATACAATGAATCCAAATGCCTACCTACTTACCTCTACTTACCTGTTGACTTAAAGCTAGGTGTAATCAAATAACCAGTGAAACCACCCCAACAATGTCTCACAACACCTGCCTTTGTGCTTCATCATAAACCAAAACAGTGATAAGTTAAGCACTTAAATAACATGAGTTAGAGAATGTACTATATCATCAGAAATCATAAATTCTAGCTCATGGAGGCGGGTGGGAGGGACAAAATAATGCCAAGTCATTCTCTCAAGAAAGTGCTCAATCCACTTTAGGCAGGGATCGTGAAAATTCAAAGGTTCAGAAGGTTGACTCGAAAGGTATGAAAGCCAAATACCTTGGACGTCCTCACAATCTGAAGCCTTGGAAAGGATTGATGAAGACCTAGAAGATGTTTGACAAAATCTTAAGGGAAGGTTGAAAGGATGAGATGACAAACTTCTTCTTGAGGTATTTAACCTACCCTTGAACTCTAGGGTTTGCCTCAGAGGAAACTTAATACAAAATACATACTTACCAACTACACCTTTAATGACACGGCAAGATAAAGTAATGGAAGGTGGCTGGAGAATATTATCAAAAAGATTCTTCTTAGGGAAAACAATGTCCTTACTCCTATCAGGATCTGAGCACAACGATGGTTGATAATCTTCTTTGTGGAATAAATCAAAGTGCTCAGAGGGATAATCATCAAAATCCTCAAGTTATGACCGAAAATCATTAGGAGAATATAGCATTGGGTCATCCTTGGGTATCTGAAATAGGTTTGTAACCATATCATCACCTTTTTTCCAATCGTCAAATTTAGTAATGTCATATGATAGTTGTAAAGGAAACTTTTGGAAATGATCCTCAATGTCATAAATGGGATCCCCATCATATCCAATCACATCCCATTTACACTTCCTGACATGTATGAATTCATCAATATTATCAACAAAGTCATCATTTTCATCATAACATGAAGGGGTTAAAACATCCAACACTTCTTCACTCTCCACATCATAAGATAAAGAATCATTAAAAAATTGGAAGGGGAAATAAGTCACCTTGCTTAATCCTTCATGTGCAGGAGCTCCAAGGATTTGGATAACTTCATCAAATGGAAGATTTTCCTTTACATCTTCAACCTTGAGATATAGAGGATCTAGCTTGTCCAAGGGTTTCATTTCCTCTTCACTCTTTAAATCATAGAACAAGGTATCATAAAAAAACTAGAAAGGAAAATGACTCACCTCATTCTCTTCATCTTGTGCATGGGAGATAGGATCTTGGAGAGCTTCATCGGACTGAGGAGCGGTTATCGGTGCTTCATCCTCATAATTCACTTCTCTAGATATATCTTCACTGCATTCTATCGAATCATGGGAGAAATCTTGCTCCTCTTCAAGGGGTTGACGATTTTCTTCATAAATCTCTTCTTTTATATCAGAAGGTTCTTGGCATTGAACATGATATACATCCTTGAGGTCTTCTACAATCTCAGTGGTGAATCCTTCGTTCTCTAAGGCTATTGTGATATTTTGAAGGACATATTCATATGTCTAGCATTGTGGTCTGACAAATTCAATAACCTTACTGATGAGGTGTACGAAAGATGATATACCCCTATATTCGCAATGACCCCTAAACCAATCTTGAAAAAAGGATGGTAGATAAAGTATGAATAATTTTACCAGAACATCCTTCTCTCCCAATTCTATCTCGCTTGTATACTTCAAGAATTCTACAACATGAGCAATTGGGAGGCCCCCTTCAAATCTTGGAGGGTTGCTTGACCATTTTGTATCAAAACAAATCAGATATCCTTGAAGACTTTTGAAATCAATAGTCGGATATACTTGTTCCTAGGATGTCATGATCCCATAACTTGGAAATATCATAGAATTGAGAGTAAGGGGGCACCTAGGAAAAGGTTAGTGGAGCCACCAGATAATTTTCTTGAAACTATCATAGGGATGAGGGGATCACCCTCAGTGGAGTCGCCAGGTAAGATTACAATACAAAGGTTCTTGGATAAGGCTTACCAAAAAAGTGTTGTTGAGGAATATTGACTCAGTGTTCCCCGACAACGACGCCAAAATGTTATCGCACAATTTGTAATTTGATAGAAGAAAAGGTAAATGGAAAGCAAATTGGCGTAACATGAGACTATCCTATCACTCTCACCTCAATAGGATGTCTCTTTCTATTTAGGGTGGTAGGCCCAGGGGAGACGTCCCTGGTGACTCGGGATTTTGAGAAGGAAAAGTGAAAGTAGCTAGGTAAATATCCCCTCTCACAAGTCACCACCAATCAGAAAGTCTGGTTTAATAACCAATGAAGAGATAATATGTCAGAAGTGTACCTGCCCAAAAAAAAGCAACAAGAAAACTATATATTTGGAAGTGCACTTGTTGTTTAGCACTTCATAAAACCATGGACTTTCTTAATAAAATCAATTTGTTGAATATGAAGAAGTAAACATAAATTTTATAGAAACAATCTTTATAGAGCAATACTTCACATAAAATGTCTTGAAAATAGATTCACAATGACTGAAAATCACTAACCATTGAAGTCATAACATTAGCATTTGAAAGAAGCACATAAGACAAGATATAATTCAGCCTTTACAATTGCCTTTTTGAGCTTTTAATGTTGCATCTAATGGTTGCAGCTTACTTTAGTAACAACAACAATGTTGTTAGTAGGTCAAGCTATTCTAGGGTTAGAAAGTGTTAGTAGGTTGCTTGAGGTAAAAGATTTGAGGGTAGGTTTCATCAATCAAACAATTTCAAGGTCTAAATCAGTGCCTTTTAGGGCTAATGGAGTCACTTGCAACAACAAAACTTGAAGGAAACAAATGATAATGTAAGAGCTAAGGACTAAGAATGATGAAGATTGAGGTGTTGGTAAGCCAAGGCCTCAATCAACAAGCCTTAGAAGGAAAATGACCACTAGGAAGTAAGTAACCCTAGGCCCTAGCGGTTTTCCTTCTTCTTTAGCTCAATCTTGAAATAATTAATGGCTTGATGAAGAAAATGGCACTAGAGTGCTACAATAGCAGGGCTCTAGTACAATGCTTCAAAGGTAGGGTTTCTAGCATAATCTAATAGGTGAAAAATTGTTAAGACAAGGACAATAACATGTGCTTGTTCTCCTAGGGTTTTACACTAGCAATTTCATAATCTTGGAATAAATGCAAAGTAAATACACCATAACCATTCAAAGCAAACAAGGATTGCAGAAATTCACTTACATCCACCAAGAATAATATAGCAATAAGCCTAGTTGAATATTTTCCACCAAGAAAAATGCCAAGAAACACCAAATTAAGCCTCCTCCAAGAGATGCACCTAAAATTTCAGCCAATAAACCCTAAGTAGGGCGCAAATTTAAGAAATCACTTAAGTGTGAGTGAAAGATGATCCAAAATAAGAGGGATGGTCCCCTTATTTATACAATACTAATGACCAGAATTAGGTCAAAAAGGCCAACATGGCCAGTTACAAATAATATCCAATTTTTACATTAAATGTCATAATTAAACCCTAAAACAAGCAGCAAATGTGACATCATGCCCTTTTAGGATGACGTTGGGCCCTTTTTTGGCGACGTTGGCCTACTGGAGAAAAATGTTACGCCTCCTTGGGCCTCAGGAACCTGCCATACGTGCCACTTGGCACATAACTGCCTCCAACACATCCTAAAATGTTGGGTGATGTCATGGGCCTTCCAAGGCCTACATCATGGTGGAAAGGGCACACCCCCCCCTGGGTCCAGGCCTGCCAGGATGTCCCTGGTGAAACTTCCTCCTCTCTCTCTGGTGCAATCCTCTAATCTCTCTTTGCCCTTGGTTGGGGTCTCAACATCCATCTGGTGGGATTTTAGCCCCATGGAGGTCTGAACTAATCATCTCCCCATGTGTACCTATCCATCGTGTGTGGCCTTGCAACATCAACAGATACACCCTCCATGGGATCATAAGTCATAGGGATCATAGCAATGTCAATCACATCTAATCATCAAGTTATTAAACATGTGCATGAAACCTCGTTTACCCGGACAAGTGCTCAAAGATGTTATGCTATTCTACAAGCCAAGTTTGGAGGGGATGCTAGGATGTCCTATTGGGCTAATGCTAATTGGATGTGGGATGTCCCTGGGTGAAGACAAAATCCAGGTCATGTGAGTGGATGAGGTGGTAAGGGATGTCTAGGCAATGGGTGCAGTGATAGTAGGGAAATGTATGGCTTACCTGCGGGTTCCTCTGAAGAGGGTGAGATGCACCTTGTCATTGATGCATGTGTTTCCAAGCCCATTCATTCCTTTTATCTTTGTTCTTATTGATTTTACTTTCAATATGCTAGTTAGGGTACATTGTCCTAGCATGGTGCCCAGAGGTGGAAATGTTACGCACAAGCACTTCATGGAAATGAGAAGGCTGGATCGTGATGAGACCCCCTTTCTCTTGGCTATGCCACCTAGAGCCACTACCCTGGCGTGGTGACCAGTTTTTGGTAGTGTCATATCGCTACATGCCCATGGACCTAATAGGTTGGCTCTAACCAGGTCTTGTTTTATTATTTTTTAGGGGTCCCTTTGTTTCTTGCTGAGAAGCTTTTTATTGCTTTCTCGGGTATCCTTGGGCGAAGCATCTCAAGGTTTCATTCTTTTTGGATTTTATCTTTTGCCAACTACCTTTTCTCTCTGGGATTTTAGCCCCTTCTTCCCAAAAGGTAAGGTACAACCCTTAGATATTTGGCCAACCCAATGCCCGGACCAGTGTAATGGGATGGATGAGTGGGAAAAAGATGAAAAGTGGTAAGTATGGTGGGAGCGGGCGATGGCCTTTCATGAATCCCCCTAGTGGAAACTCAAACCCTATGGGTACCAACTTACTAGGGCATCTTTTTATCCCCCCCCCAGGTGTGGTCAAGTGGAAAAGCATAAGTTCCAAGCACATTTTAGAAGAAAAAATAATTAAATGCACATATTCAAAGGTTTTGAGGATCAAAGTGACATATACCATGATACCCAAACTCATTACCTCCTGGAGCAAGACCCATTTCTGCTGCGGGACCAGGGCGATGTGATGGATGTTGTTGCTGCTGAAAAAGTGGAGGCATTGAATAATGAAAGGATGGGCCCTCCAGGGCCATGCTCAAGTCGATTTGGCTCTCGGTACTCCATGTATAGGACCTGTGGGCCTCAAGACATAATCTCCTCAGTTATCCCTAGGCTAGGGGATAACATCTGGCTCCAACTCGGGCACATGTGCTCACCGTAGAGCGCATGGGAGCCTCAACATCTCTGGCATAACCTGTGACCTGCTTGATCTCAACATAAGACTGTTAACAATCATTTGGGGTGGTGATATCACCCCTGACTCATATGTATATAGTACAAAATGTGGAAACAAGCATATATGCAAATGGAAATACAACTACTCTAGCATGAAATGAAAATGGTATATACAATGAATGCAAATGCCTACCTACTTACCTCTACTTACTTGTTGGCTAAAAGCTAGGTGTAATCAAATAACCAGTGAAACCACCGCAACAATGTCTCACAATACTTTCCTTTGTGCTTCATCATAAACCAAAACAATGATAAGTTAAGCACATAAATAACATGAGTTAGAGAATGTACTATATCATCTGAAATCATAAAGTCTAGTTCATGGAGGCGGGTGGGAGGGAAAAAAATTGCCAAGTCATTCTCTTAGGAAAGTTCTCAATCCACTTTAGGAAGGCATCGTGAAAAGTCAAAGGTTCAGAATAATAACTCGAAAGTTTTGAAAGCCATGCTACCTTAGACATCCTCACAATCTGAAGCCTGGGAAAGGATTGACGAAGACCTAGAAGATGATTGACAAACTCTTAAGGGAAGGTTAAAGGCTGAAATGACAGACTTCTTCTTGAGGTATTCAACCTACCCTTGAACTTTAGGGTTTTCCTCAGAGGAAACTTAATACAAAATACATACTTACCAACTACACCTTTAATGACACAACAAGATAAAGAAATGGAAGGTGGCTGGAGAATATTATCACAAATATTCTTCTTCGGGCAAACGATGTCCTTAATCCTATCAGGATCTGAGCACAAAGGTGGTTGATAATATTCTTCATGGAATAAATCAAAGTGCTCAGAGGGATAATCATTCAAATCCTCAAGGTATGACCGAAAATCATTAGGAGAATATAGCACCAGGTCATCCTTGGGTATCTGAAATAGGTTTGTAACCATATCATCACCTTGTTGCCAATCGTCAAGTTTAGTAATGTCATATGATAGTTGTAAAGGAAACTTTTGGAAATGATCCTCAATGTCGTAAATGGGATCCCCATAATATCCAATCACATCCCATTTATGCTTCTCGACATGTATGAATTCATCAATATTATCAACAAAGTCATCATTTTCACCATAACATGAAGGGGTTAAAACATCAAACACTTCTTCACTCTCCACATCATAAGATAAAGAATCATTAAAAATTTGGAAGGGGAAATAAGTCACCTTGCTTAATCCTTCCTGTGCAGGAGATTCAAGTATTTGGATAACTTCATCAAATGGAAGATCTGCCTCTACATCTTCAACCTTGAGATATAGAGGATCTAGCTTGTCCAAGGGTTTCATTTCCTCTTCACTCTTTGAATCATAGAACAAGGTATCATCAAAAAACTAGAAAGGAAAATGACTCACCTCATTCTCTTCGTCTTGTGCAGGGGAGATAGGATCTTTGAGAGCTTCATCGGATTGAGGAGTGGTTACCGATGCTTCATCCTCATAATTCACTTCTCTAATTATATCTTCACTGCATTCTATCGAATCATGGGAGAAATCTTTCTCCTCTTCAAGGGGTTGACGATTTTCTTCATAAATCTCTTCTTTTATATTAGAAGGTTCTTGGCATTGAACATGATATACATCCCTGAGGTCTTCTACAATCTCAGTGGTGAATCCTTCGTTCTCTAAGGCTGTTGTGAGATTTTGAAAGGCATCTTCATATGTTTGGCATTATGGTATGACAAAGTCAATAAAATTACTGATGATGTGTACGAAATATGATATACCCCTATCTTCGCAACAACCCCTAAACCAATCTTGCAAAAAAGATGGTAGAGAAAGTATGAATAATTTTACCAGAATATCCTCCCCTCCCAATTCTATTTGGCTTATATACTTCAAGAATTCTACAATGTGGGCAATTGGGAGGCCCGCTTCAAATCTTGGAGGGTTGCTTGACCATTTTGTATCAAAACAAGTCGGATATCCTTGAAGACTTTTGAAATCAATAGTCCAATATACTTGTTCCTAGGATGCCATGATCCCATAACTTGGAAATATCACATAATTGAGAGTAAGGTGGCACCTAGGAAAAGGTTAGTGGAGTCGCGAAATAATTTTCTTGAAACTATCAAAGGGATGAGGGGATCACCCTCAGTGGAGATGCCAGGTAAGCTTGTAATACAAAGGTTCTTGGATAAGGTTTAC
>ML784908.1:718385-758098 GCA_009831015.1 Picea engelmannii | reverse complement strand
ACATTATTGTTTTCATTATTTTACCATATTTCATATGTATCCTATAATCAAATTTCTCGGGCCAAAGCATTTACTATCACATTCTTTAATCTTTGAATGTGACTTTTCTTTAAACCTTTCAAATCTCTCACAATATTAGAGATGTCATGAGAGCACGATATTAATTTAGATAATTATTAAATGAAGATTTTATTATATGTATGTAGGGTGTTACACATTAAAACTAGTTTGATAAAGCTTTTGGTGTAGATAATGTATCATAAATCATTTTTGTCTTACAAGTATTAGTTATGTGAGATCATTCACAACATAAACATAGAAAGAATAAAGTTTTTTTTTTGGACTATAACACCTCTTATGTTTTGGTCGAAGTTGAGGACTTATTTCCCCTTAAATCCTTGGGATTGGGCTTCAAGATTTGGAGTTAATGGATTATCACTGAAGGGACATATTATTATGAAGATTCCTAGTTTTATGTGCCAAAGACATCCTCCCTCTAAGAATGAAACCTGGGCGAGTGATTTAAAACTCCCACCAATTTATCGTTGGGCCACAACTGAGCTACACATGGCAAGAGTATAGTTACTATTATTATTGTAGAACACAATCCAACTAACACATGGCAAGAGTATAGTTACTATTATTATAGAACAAAATCCAACTAACCTGTAATATTTTCTTTTAACTTTTAAGGTAACAAGCATAACCAAAAGAGGCTCCACAAGTATTGAAATTGATATTGTCCAAAATTTTAATATGAGAGTGAGGGAGAATGTTGTCGCATCAATCTTAGTACTTACACCCAAAACTAACTTCCAATGGAAAAGATAAACAAAACCAAAGTAATTATATTAGAATCTATGCCAAGTTGTGGGTGAAAATTGATTCTTTAAATATGTTGCCTAGTGACATCTCCATTAAGTCTATGGATAGGTTTGGACATAAAGTTGGATTATTTGTAGGTAGCCTTGGAATGTAGATGATGATTTATTGTCATTTGATAACTTCGTACTAAAGAAAAAAATGGAATCAAGGAAACCTTCCAATCCTTCTAAATGGAAAATAAGGAGAATGACGTGAAAAACACCATTACTTAACATAATGATAAAGTCTTATTAAAGCAATAAAAGACAAAGATGAAGCTCTTAGCAATAACCTTATGGAGGAAACATATAGAGGTAAGTAATGTCAAGATGAAAGAAAGAAAATCATTTATACAACTCAAAAAAGATATCTCACCAACAAACAAAAATTGAAGAATCTTAAAAAAATATGATTAAGATAATCATCCTTTTAATTTATTTTATTGTATAAGATTTATTAAATATATTTTAATGGTTAAAATATAATTATTTTTTCAAATAGAACTCATATTTTATAAGCATCAACTAAAACAAATAACCGTGTCAATTAAATTTAGTTTGGGTGGTCCCATAAATAATTGTTATCCTCTTCATAGAGATTCAATTTCCACAAATGACATATTCAATTTTTTAACAAATATACTTGAAAATTTTAAATTTTCTCAAACTTTATAACCAACCACAAAAAATAAATAACTAAATTAATATAAAATAATCCAATAAAAATACATTAAAAAACCACTCTAAAATAATCCCATAAAAATAAATAAACAAACTAACCAACCACAAAAAAAAAACTAAATTAATACAAAATAATTCAATAAAAATACATTACAAAAACCACCAAACCACACAAGATGGCTTAACTAAAGTGGAAGATAATCCAATAAAAATACGTTACAAGAACTAATAAAAAAATAACTAAACTTAAATGCAAAATAATCGAGTAAGAATAATGTTAATAAGATATCACAAATAGACTCAAGGAATATAGAGTTCAAGCCAATAACTTATACATATAATTGGAAGTTCAAGTCAATAACTTATAAATATTTTACAATCTAAATATAATAAATTCATTATAGTTTGTTTTTTATAATTAATTATATATAATAATAAAGTGAATAGTTTATTTTTTGAAAATTTTGTAATGTTATTTTTATAATCAAAATTGTAGATTATGTCATAAAAAAGTAATTATTCAATATTTTATAATTAATTATATATATTGCATATATGCATGAAAATCAATATTGTTTTGTTTAATTTTAATAAATAAAAAAATTATTATTATGTTTTATTATGTTGTTTCTAAAGTTAAATAATAATTTGTAAATAAGATTATTAAATTTATTTTGGTTTTTATGGTTGACATAATATAAATATTTGGAAAATAAGATTTAAGTTATGTATTTTAAGAAAAAATGATTTTCATCTTCTACCTAGTTAAATTATAAATTTTATAATTTTTTTCTTTTCAAAGTATTTTAGGTTTTGTCCACTTCCCACTTTCACTATGAAATTCATTAAAGTTTGATCTTATTTTTGCAATATTGATTTTTTCTTCAAGTTAAAAACAATACATGAATAATTTTGATGTTCTAACTTAGAGTTAATGAACTTTTTGTAGTAAACATATTTTTCTTATTGTTAATCTCATTGTAACAACATAACTTTTCTTTCAAGTTATTTACAATAATACCATGAATGGTGTTGATATTGTGAAAGGCATCTCTTCTAGCATCTCAAAATCTGCCCTCTTTTTAGCATCCAATGATTGTTACTAGTGTTTGAAGTTGTTATAGAAATCCTCTCTTTCTTCATGTTAGCCAATTTAAACATGTAAAATATATACCTTATCATAGTCTTACTCTCTAGTGGGGATTAACTTCTAAAAAAAGATAAGGTGATTATGTATTATAAAACACTTCTAGATTTACTTTATTTTTCTTGAAGTTTTTTAAGAAATATTACAACTCCAAAGTTCATCGAAATTTCTAGATAATAAGAAGGTCTAAACAATTTTGTTTTCGTAATTTTCTGTTATTTAAATTGTATTTATGAAATGTATAAATGGATTCAGCGTACTTAAAAATCTTTGGGGCACTCCAATTATACAGAGTTAGCCACTCAAATATACAAATCCAACAATTTCTCACCGAATTTAAGACAAAATTAAACAAAAAATATCACTGAAAAAAACTAAAACTGAAAAAACTAAAACATAAAACCCTTAGTAATAAACTTTGGTTAAATAATATTTTTAAACTTAATAACCATGATAAAAAGTGATGCATAAGTTAATACAAAAATATTTGGAATTTAAAAAAACATTCCACAATAAAATGTTTCTGGTTAAAAGAGGCATGTGCATATTTTACTTTAACTTCTAAACACTAAATCTGTTATAGAGTAATTTCTTTGGGTGTTTTCAAAGTGTAAATCTTCCAGAGTAATTTCTTAAGTGTTTCAAAGTGGAAGTCTTTCAAAAGACAATTTGTACTATCCTTTATTGAAATTGGAAAAAGCAATTGTTGTTAATGTTCAGCAGGACAGAAATTGTCAAAGTCAGCCATGTCAATGCTGAATTTTCTGCATAAATCCCATACAAGTAGGGCCAGTCACGCATACTGATAAGCTTTACTTTCGAGGCGAGCGATTTAAGGCAGACGAGCCTGATTTTTGGTTCAATTGAAAACCCTAAATTGAAAACAAAATTAATTAGAATAAATTTACACTTCAGGATAAATATTAAGAGTGTACTAAAATTATATAAATACAGGACAAAATACTAATATGATAAAAAAATTCTGAGGAGAATATATAGTAATACAGGACAAAATAATAATATGATAAAAAAATTCTGAGGAGAATGCATAGTACACGGGATTGTGTGTAGCATGATTCGTTAGAGGTGGGTCTGCAGTTGTCGGTATTAATTTCTATTGAATTGCATGGCAAGCATCTATTGGTCGATGAATGGACGATTCCTTTAATCTCCCATGCTAGCTGGCCTTTAGAAAAGAAGGCCAGTTGGACAGTCTTCATTGCTGGCTATGGCCACTGCTCTCCCTTCCCTCTATATATATATTCTGTACTAAATTTATCCTGACCCACTCTTCCCTACACCCACATTGGCTACTGCAGTTACAGTTGACGTGGGGGATTATCGATTCTAATCACTGTTTTAAAGTAATTTGATGATGGTGGTGGGGATAGTTCCGTGGGCGTCACGAGCGTTGAAAGCAAGAGAGAGTATGGAGAGCTCTAATGGCGGCCTTGCCATTACCCTACTGCATGATTTGACGGTGGAGATGTTGTGTGCCTCCGTTACCTTCTAACCTTGCACCACTTCCAAAATTAGCAGTGGCACCAATTTAGTGTTCTGTAAATCTTTTATGGTATTCTTTGATTTTATTATTTAAATTAGTAAGGAGGATTGCCAGATGACCCATACCAAACTCCTCTTTTCTGTTAGTCTAATGACTCCAATCCTTCGGTACATCACCTATTACTCCTTTCTGTCTGTTTTCTGCAGTTTCTCCAAGAGTTGCCGTGCAAGCACATGCCCCTCGACCGTGTAATTGGACGCACATAAGCACACACTCTTTGATTGCTCTGCTCTGTTTCCCAGTTCAGACTTGCTTTGGTTTACTAAAATCGCTCCTTTCTCACTTGGGTTCTCCTGCTTCTTGCTTAGTCATTTGGGTGCTCTATAAAATTGCTTATCCTCACTTGTGTTCTGCATCCTCATCTGTGTCCTGCCCAGAATTTTTTGTTTTCACTCGGTTCCTTCTTCAGAATTTATTATCCTCACTTGGGCTCTGCTCTGAATTGTGTTTTTTCAATTGGGTTCTGTTTGAAATTCATTCTTCTCGCTTGGCTTCAACTGAGAATTGATTATTTATCCCTATTTGGAGATCCAGCTATACTTGATCATCTATTGGTGGCAATCCAAAGCACGGTGTTCTTTCCCGTTGGGGAATTTTGTGTTTGGCATTGATCTGTTCTAGCTTGCAGGAATTTTTAAGGCTTGAAGATCCGAATTCTGTCATAATTGGGTCAGCCTTCAGTAGCAGCACATGAAGAGATTTGTAAGTCTGGTTAAGATTTTACTTTGATGAGTTATGGCGCATTTATTCTAGATCAACTGCAGATAAACTCCATTGATTGACTTTGCAATGCCCAATATATTAAATGCTTTATGCTTGTTTTAATGTTCTCAATCAACATCTGCATTGCTGTTATTATTGATTCTTATGCTTCCCTGCATAGTGCTCTATATAACTCTTATGTGTTCCTCACTATGTGGGGCGGTGGCAGTTCCTCTTTTAAGTAGCTCTAATCAATCGAAGTTTCTCTTTTATGTAGCTTTAAACAATGAAAAAATTGATCTTGGAATGAGAACGTTGTATATACTAGATGAAATATACATTATTCACAGTTTTAGGTTTAATTGACAGTTGATTCTGATACTCTCTGGATGAATCCTCCTATAGTAGTTGTCATTAATGTCCATATGGGGTTTGCGAACGGGATTAATCCTATATAGAAGGAAAACATTCAGAACCCAAATGTATAAATGATGTTGTTTAGGTCTCCTCTACCTTAACCTGATAGAGTTTTGACTAAGAGAGAGTTTTGTGGCATTCAAGTGGGTATCAAGTATGCAACTGATCCATTGTTTTTGTTTCATCCAGATTATTCAAGTGTTGCTACTAGTTCTCAGCTGCATTAGTGAGGTTGGGTTGGCATTCTTCCAGGGAAGACATGAAACAGTCAGGGAGGTCAAGACCTTTGGCTCTCGGTCGGAGCAGCAGGGGGAATGCAAACATAACAGAGCAATGCCATTGAGGCCTCATAGAGTGACTATTACTGAATTTGGAGCAGTTGGTGATGGAGTCACTCTTAATACACTTGCCTTTCAAAATGCGATCTTCTACCTTAACACCTTTGCCGATAAAGGTGGAGCACAACTTTTTGTGCCAGCAGGAAAATGGTTGACCGGAAGCTTCAATCTAACAAGTCACCTTACACTGTACCTGGATGCTGGGGCTGTAATCCTTGGATCGCAGGTTATTCTCTGGAGCATAACCTCTGTATTTTGTGTCAGGTTCACATGGCCCCTCATTATTTAATGGTTGTTTTATTTGAAAAAGCGTGTATAGTCTAATGTTTAGGGCGTATCATTTTCCAGCTAGGCATTGCCAAGTTCTACCTTTGCAAACCCATGGCATCTGTCGCGCACACAAAATATTCTCTATGATGCTAATGGTTGCATACTTTTACTTCAGTACAGGGAAAGAACTTTGATGTTGTGGGGAACTTTGCTTACCATGGTTACATTATTTAGAACTCTGCCAGTCTAGGTGCCTTTGTGGTAGATTCTGTAGTGGAGAAGAAGAAACATCCTACCTGTAGTCATATCCTACCTCTTGCAGAGAAAGAGGTGATATGTTAAATGATCTGTTGGTTCAGAAGCTGCTGGGGGGAGCTATTGACAAACAAGAGGAAGTGAATTTTAGTGCGAGAACACCACCGATAGGTTGAATTGGATTTCCAATTATTCGAGGTTGTTGATTGTATTTGTTATTGCAGGACTCTAAAGATTGGCCAGTCATTAGCCCCTTACCCTCATATGGCCGAGGCAGGGAACTACCAGGTGGAAGGCACTGCAGTCTGATACATGGGTACAATTTGACGGATGTTGTCATAACAGGTGTGGATATACTATGGCATGAAGATCTTACAAAAAACTGATCTAGAAAACGCAGTAGTTCTTATATGCTGTCCATCCACTTAGAGCAGGTTTCATCTTTTTACATTATAAAGAAAAGTAGGCATACAATACCTTACTTTAGACATCGAAGCAACAGTAGATATAGGAAATATTTTCCTCACTAGCTTAAGGATGCTAACCCATTTGTCACTTTTTCAGGCAATAATGGAACAGTTGATGGTCAAGGAGCTGTTTGGTGGAATTGGTTCCATAATCTTACACTAAATTACACCCGTCCGCATCTTGTGGAGCTGGAGGACTCACAAGATATTATTATTGCAAATTTGACTTTCTTGAACTCGCCTTTTTGGACCATCCACCCGGTATACTGCAGGTCCGTAGCTTGAAGCATGAATGTCCTAGATGCTGGTCTAGTCGAATGTACACTAATGTCAATGTTTATATATTTTTCATTTGTTTCTTTATCAAATCACCTATATGCAAGATTAGACTATGTATGAATATTGTTAGTTGATATCTTCTATGGTGAATGTACAGTAACGTCCGCGTTCAGAATCTTACAATCCTCGCTCCACTTAATTCACCTAACACAGATGGCATTGATCCAGGTAATTCTTTGCCTATCATTTATTAAATTTGGGTTAGCATGGGACAGTTTATTTTCTTACAGTTGATGCAAGTTTCGAGTCTATTTCATTGTTCTCATCATTTATGCCATCACTGCCCTCATTTTGTGATCACCCTAAAATGGCTTCTAAAATGTGTTTTTCTAGATTGTTGGAATCCATCATTGTATTTTTGCGCAAACTTTGTGTGTCCTCTTGCTTTCCATACCCCTTGATAAGGATATGAACAGGAATATGTTCCTGTCCGCCTTATTATATCCTGTCTTTAAACATCTAGGTGGTATGCCTTGGGTCAACTCTGTGCTTCACCAAATGATAGTATAGGCAAAAGGCATTGTCTAACTGTTCTACGTTTTTGCCCTCCTCGCCAGAATCCAGCAACATAAATCTGCACGAAATCACAACTTTCTGTTGTTTAAATTGCATTTCTGAATGCAGAAATGGATTCAGCTTGCTGAAAAACCCCTGGAGCACTTGGATTATACAGATTTATCATTTAACCACTCAAATCTGCAGATCCAACAATATCTTGCCGGATTTCGGGCAAATATCTCCGGAAAATATGCCCGGAAAAGGGAAAAAGCGTAGCACATTTAGACTATGGCTAGGACAAATATTTCTTTGAATAACACTATCCTCTGATGGTACAAGTCAGTCAGAGTTACATCATCAGCAACAGAATGGCAACAGAATGGAGCAAGGGTTGAAATGTCTTTGAGTCAGCATGTACTTCATCTTTAATGCCTGAATAAAAGTCCCAAATGCTTGAATAAGGATGGAGCATTGCCCAACTCCTACCATTACGACTCTAAATTACGACTCTAAAGCACACATGATGCCATTCTCTGAATACAATCAAACATCAAGAATATGGATATTGTCATTAATATCTATTATCTACAAGTAAGTCCATTAAAAGTTGGATTTTAAGCTTAGATGAAAGTCTAAATCCTCTCACTACTCAGGGATGATCCTTTGGCATAGATAAAACCATGGAAATGGCACTGATATGCCCATACCTTTTTCCAACACTTGCAACAAGCTTATGACAGTTCTTCACTTAAATTTTCTCTTCTTGAACCATAGGCCTCCATATTGCACATCCCCCACTGTTTTGTTTGTTACTTGTTCTTCGTTGGCTTGATAGACTTGAAGGTACAATTTGAATTTCTTACCCTTTCTTGTTCTGTTTCTTCTGCTATTCAATCAAATATGTCTCTAGTCAACTCGATGCTTCTCAAATCCCCACTTAATACAAACTTCCAGATTTTAGTCTATAAATGGCTGTCCCTCCTTTTTCGCTGATCCATAGAAGTTATGTGTTCCTAAAATCCTTGCATTGGGGGCTTTTTGTGTAGTGCTTCCTTCAAGTTCATTAAAAAAAGGAACACTAACAATCTCCACCATGCTGATGATAGTAATTTAGAAATGGAAGGAACATTAGGAATGGAGTACATCTGATTATCTTGTATCTCCTGAAGATAATGGCAGGGTAGTGATGCAAATGCAATTACATCATGGGCTGCAAATCTCTTGTGCTACTTTAGTTTTCAGACTCTGATTGTCTTGCACCCAGATTATAATCCCAAAGCATGCTCATACTTGCTCCCGGTTATAGCAAACATCACAAATGGAAGTACTATCGTTGACACCTTCTAACAGTTCATTGGGGTTCACAAGTGCAAATACTGTTGTCAGCACCTTCCAACAGTGAATTCCAATTGGATTTGGGAAACCAAAGTCAAGCTTAATCTTCCTGAGAAATAATATGGCAAGCTTGAAAACAGTGGAAATCCCAGTCATGGTGTCCTTCCGTAGCTTGTAATTCTGGTTAACTGTATGGACATCAGGATGTGGAGGTCATCTTAGGATCTGTGGTTGTTAAAAGTAATTCAGTACACGGTGCTTTGCTAAATGATGTTTCTAGTATGATGAACTGAGCTTAATGGGACAAGCTCTTTGAGAGATTTTGTTCTTATTAATTATTGCTTCTGGATTGAGCATTTGCTATGTTACATTTTTTCAATTCTGTTGGATCTATGAGAGTTCAGAGCATGGAAATGCTGGAACAACTATGCAAACCATCTTTCCCAACTTGTGTTTGCTTGATATGACTCTATCTCTTGCATCTTGCCACCTTGGGGGTGTTCGTTTCCCATTTCAAATGACAAGCTGAAGCAGCACAACACCTTATATTGTGATTGCAGATCATAAACATTAATTTTTCAATTCATGCCATCCACTGTGAACGGTTTGCAGTAATACGTTAACTTGGTAATTATATTGGAGATTAAGATGAAACTCTTACACTGTTGCATTGTTTAGATATAGTTCTAGATAACCTGTTGTTTTCTAACTAATCATGAGGCATGCTTTCAGATTCGAGCTCTGATGTGTGCATAGAGGACTGTTACATTAGCGTTGGTGATGATGTAATTTCTATCAAAAGTGGTTGGGATGAGTATGGTATTACTTATGGGCGCCCTAGCTCCAACATTATTATCCGTCGTGTGATTGGACAAACACATACAAGTTCTGGTCTTTCTTTGGGCAGTGAAATGTCTGGGGGCATCAAAGGTGTCCATGCTCAAGATCTTCAGATTTTCAACTCAAGGAGAGGTCTGAGAATAAAATCAGCCCCAGGGAGGGGTGGTTATGTGAAGGATGTCTACATATCCAATGTTACAATGAAGAATGTGAGCGTTGGTATTGTCTTTACTGGGCTTTATGGTGATCATCCTGATGATAGGTATGATCCAAATGCTCTTCCAGATATTGAAAGGATAACATTTAAGGACATCGTTGGTGATGAAATCACAACAGCAGGTTCCGTAGAAGGCCTTCAAAATGCTCCCTTCAAAGATATTTGCCTATCAAACATTCTGTTCAATGTTACCTCGGAGCCTTTCTGGAACTGTTCATATGTGGGAGGATTCTCCGAGTCAGTATATCCTGAGCCATGTACACAGCTTCAGCCCCAAATCCCTCATGACTCGCCAGTATGCTATTCTTCTTATGTCAGCAGCACATGTAAGGATGTGTAGAATAAGACCAGTTTATAAATCTATTTCTATTTGATTTTGTTCTTCAATGAGTGCTAGATTGATTCAGAAATCCCATTATTTATGCAGTTTTGCGGAGCTTTTTGTACTATGGTCAGTGAAATGGCCGTTTATACCACTCTCAATAATATTCTAGTTATCTCCCGGCTTTCACAATTGTTTTCATTGTTATATCCATTGCTTCTCCTCCTTATATCCAGTGTTGTATATTTGACCTTTATTTCTACTAGACTGTTCTTCCCGTGCAAAGTTGAACACCCATATCCCTATTCTACCTGTACTCTGTAAAGAAAGTGCATTTAAAGGCATTCATTTTCTTCTCTAAAACTTCTGATCAGTGATAACTAGGCTGAGCATTGCTCCTCTCTGCAGGGACTAGTCAAGGAAAACGAGTTCATAGCAGACAATTCATTGGTAATTTTCTTATGTTGGGATCTTTTATTCATTTATTTATTTTCTGTCATCTTTAAGCAAGAGTTGGCAAGCTTGAATATGATTGTGGGGTCTTGCATATTAATTTGTTTAATTATTTATTTTCAAATTAATGTGCTCAATTTTAAGACGGTTTTGTGCCAGCATGTACATTTTTCCATAATTTCAAATCCTAGAAGGTAATTTTTTTGCAGCATTGTTTAACTTTCTAGTATGATGAGAAGGGTTAGTTTGCAATCCTAATCTTTTGTTATACTCCGGATAGAAAGCTCCAACAGGAGTAAGATCTTTCAAGTTTAGTGGTTGTATTCCACTACAGAGCAAATTGCATGAAAGATACCATCTTTCACATGGTAGCTTCATATGCTGCTTTCAACTGTCAAGTATGGAAGATGCACCATATTAAAAGCATTTTTCTTCTCCAAGTTAAAGGCTATAAATGGGCTTAAATACTACTTGGCAGCTTGCTTTCTTTCCCTACTTTTGACTCATAGAAGATACTTTCTTTTCCTTTTTAAAGAGGATAGACTTCACTTCATGCCCCTGGAATGCCATGCTTTCTAAAGGTATATAATTCACAAGATGCTGTTTTAAAATCTTTTGGTGATAACTGAGCAATGGTAAGTTGTTTAAATTGCCAATTGCTACTGTCCTGGATGTTTCTATTCTCTTCAGATATTACTATAATCTAATTGTATAGGGTGTATCAAACTGGTAAATAGATTATGACTTTACCTAAAACAGAAAAAGACCTTTGAATCCTTTCCAGCATGAAGTTCCTATTCCCTGTGGTGAGAACCTGGGTGCCTATTAATCATGGAGTTCTGTTTGAGCCTCAAGCTTCACCCGATCAAAATAAAATTTTATCATTCCATGAATGACATGGGCACATGTAGCTTAAAAATAATAGACTATCAAGGCCACTGAACATAGCTAAAGTTAAAGCCAAAATGAAAAACCTTTGAATCCTGCTTCTATAATACAGGGGACATAAAATAAAGCTTCTCCTGTCTTGAATTGGCATAAAATTCTGTGTCAAGTAAAATTTTGAGAAGCAAAATGAGAACAAAGCCTCTAGCTTTAAGACCCTTTCAATATAATGCTTCTGATATAGCAATTGTGTGGCGTAATTATTCAAGTTACCCTTATGATGAGGTTGGTGAGAATTCATAAACAAGGAAAGTAATAATAAATGGAAATGGAAATATATTGGTCTGGCAATAATTTCCCCCAGCGCGGAGTTCTGGACTTTTAGCAGATGCTCTGCTTTTTGCTAATCTCGTCTTGCCTTAGTGCAGATGCATTTTTGAAACTGGATGAGGGAAGGGGTGGTCGATTTAATCAATGATTAATGCCATTAATTATGAGGATTTGATCAATACTCTTCTACATAAATTCGAGGTGTTATTGTGCATGCATATTAATGAATATGGTTGGGGGTGTTTTGCTCATTTATTTCTTTTCCGCTTGTCTTTGAGCAAGAGGTGGCGAGATCGAATATGTTTGTGGGAACTTTTGCATATTCGTTTGTTTAATTATTTTTTTGCAAATCAATGTACTCAATTTAAGTCAGTTTTGTGCCATCATGTACAGTTCTCTTAATTTCAAAATCTGTTAGGTTATTATTTTGAAGCATTGTTTTAACTTTCAAGTATGATGAGAGGGTAAGTTTGCAATCCTAATTGTTTTTTATAATTAAGCTAGAAATCTCGAACAGAAGTAAGATCTTTTAAATTTATTATTTGTATTCCACTACAGAGCAAATTGGATGAAGGATACCATCTTTCACAAGATAGCTACATATGCTTCTTTCAACTATCAAGTATGGAAGATGCACCATATGAAAAACATTTTTCTTCACCAAGTTAAAGGCTATGAAATAAACTTAAATGCTGCTTGGCGGATTTCCTTCTTTCCCTACTTTTAACTCACAGAATATGATATTTTTACCTTTTTGAAAAGGATAGCCTTCACTCCATACCCTTGGAATGCCATGCTTTTTAAGGTATGTAATTCACAAAATTCAGTTTTAAAATATTTTGCCAAGATCTGGGGATGGTTAAGTTGTTCAAATTGCCAATTGCTACTGTCCTGGATTCTTCTATTCTCTTCAGATTATTCTATAATCCAGTTGTAGAGGGTTTATCAAAACCTTGGATTCTGGCATCTAAAAGTACAGGGGACACAATTGAAAGTTTCTCCTTTCTTGAATTGTTATAAGATGACTTTTATGACTCTCTCGAGACCCTGAGATTTTGAGAAACTAAATGAGAATAAGGCTATTAGCTTCAAGTCCCTTTCTATATTGTGCCTCTGGCATAGCAATTGTGGTGGAATTATCCAAGTTACCGATCTGATGAGGTTGGTGATAATTCATGTATTAGGACAAAAATTATAAATGGCAATGGAAATATATTGCTGTGGCAATAATTTTCCACAAGTGTGGACTTCGGACTTTTAGCATATGCACCACCCTGCCTTTTGTAGTATCTTCTTGCCTAATGTAGATTCATTTTTGAAACAGGAAAGGGAAGGGGTGGGTGTTTTAAACATTGATTAGTACCTTTGATTATGAGGAGTGATCAATTCTTTATAAATCCGATGTACATTGTGCATACATATTAGTAAATATCTTTCCTCCTCAAGGCTTACTAATGCCACCCAACTAGGTGGCTCTCTCTTGGTCCTAGGAAATCAAATCTCCCCTTGGGAAGTCTAGTGAGCCGGCCTTGCAGTTCATCGTCTTGCTTGCTCTAAATTCATTTTGTCACAAAGCTCCTCATCAAATTCTCTTGGTAAATTTGAGCTTGAGGTGGCAACTTCACCAGCTTTCCATCTTGATATTGTAGGAAAACAATAGGTGGCCAAAGTGGAGAATACGGTCGTTATAGCACCATTACAAATATCCTCAGAGGGTATATCTTTTGGTCCGACTTACTATGTATGTATGCCTACAATAGTTAGTTCTTGTAGCTAGTGTAGTGGTTTATTAGGCTGTTCATTCACAACTGTTAATTTTGGAAACTTCTTTTCTTGTTAATAAAATGTTTACTTCACAAGTAAATCTCTATAGAAATTGAATGTTTAACTTGTACATCTCTATAGAAATTGAATGTTTAACTTGTACAGTATCAATAATGCTCCTAGAATGGCAGGGGAAGAAGAGATTGTCTTCTTTGGTTGTAAGGTAAAATTGTGCATTGGATGATAGGCTTTAGAAAAAAGTCTCCAAAGTTGTAAAACCAAGGACCATAACCTTTTAAAAAATTCTGTAAGCTCCAGTTCAAGATTCTTTGAAGGAACATATGAGGATGATAGTTAAAGGTGCTAAGGTGAGAACAAGGTTCCAATGGCTCAAGGAAGGAAATGCTTCTTCCAAGTATTTTATTGCTTTGAAGTAAATGAAGTATTTGTATAGATTTTAAATGGGCAAGAATATGTTTTTGTATGGAATTTGAAAGCTCTCAAAGGTCAAAGTCCAAATTCAAGTGTTTTTTTCTCCAACATTTACCCTTTATTTTCAAGTTTCTTGTGGCTATTATGAAAGAAGGGTTGATGAATATGACACAATGCCTAGAGGAAGTGCTTAAAAAATTCATAGTAGGGAAGCAAGCTTATTTGACTTGATATTCATTCTTATTGAGTTCCATCATGTCCATTTCCTATGAAGAATGCAAATTCTTAAAATTTTGATAGTAGGGAAGCCAGCTTATTTGACTTGATATTCATTCTTATTGAGTTCCCTGATGTCCCTTTCCTATGAAGAATGAAAATTCTCAAAGGGAGGATGTCTGTTTGTGAAATTTTATGAGAATTATTAAAGATCTTATCAATGGTGACTATTTTGATATGTGCGAAGAGCTTCCTTTTTAAGCTAACTTTGTAGAGATGTGAATTCACTGGTACTTATGGATATAAATTTTGGATCATTGTTTTATTGCCTTGCGTGTAATTGGCACCTATGTTTGGGGCATTGGATGGGCACGCAATGAAGTTAACACTCGACTTCACTAAATGCCTATCTGATGCTCAAACACATGTTGGTTAAGATTTGCTACTTTAACATGGTTTCTTTGAGCCACTCCATCTACATGTTGATACTTGATTTCTCTTTTGGTACAAGGATGGATAGAGCTCTACAGGACTTCTAGTTGGTAACCCAAATGGAATTGACAATGTTATGATGAAAAGTATTGCACCAAGGTATCTATTATCAAACACATATTAGTGTGTATGTCTAGTATTTTGTCCAAATTTGTTCCATAAACACAATATGAAACATGGTTAGGTGGTCTGGAATTTATTCAAATGTATTCTATACATAAATTCTCTAAATTTCTTGATAAGAGTGCTTTACAAAGATAAATCAATGTTGAAATCTCCATCAATGAATGAAAGTCTTAATGAATTTGAGAAAGGTTGTTTTCTAATTTTGCATTAGAAACAATGAACATTGTTTTTGGTTTAAAAAGATCCATTTTAACTTGGAATTTATTGACCACTTAGAAGGATTAAAAAGAACTTGAMATGTAAAATTCTCCATTCTTTAGTTGGTGCGTGTCTATATATTAATTAATGTTTGGTATTTTTTTTCTTAGTTWTTTTTWAATATATCAAGTATTATAATTTTTTTTGTATTTTGATTTATAAACATTGATAATACTCATCTCATCCATATTAGATTGTTATTTTTAAAATATTTTTTAAAATATTATATTGGGCCAATTTATGTTGCATGTCACCTCAATTTTAAGCACAAACATTACACATCTCCCTCATAGAGAAATGCAAAATACACCTTGCTTCTCTCCATGCAATACATGTTTATGATATTGTAAGAACGYGATGTTTATTCTTGAAAGTTCCTAACTTCTCCTTTTAGCATTGTAATACATCATAGAATTGGAAAAAATGGGATATACCAATGCCATCCCATGTGCACTCTTTGTATGTATTGTGGTCAAAATGTTAAAGTTTCAAACATAGCTTTGTATTTGCGTTTTGAGTTTCTTGTACATGAAAATATGCGAGGACATCAAATTTTGGTCGGAGATTGTCTTGTAAATGTTAAGATTTAGTGTAGTTTATGTGATGAACTTGTTCTTAGCCTTGTCATTTCTTCTTCAAATTTTAGGTCGATTCTACAGTTTTGCAGTATTAGTGGTTTTGAGCAAGTAAAAATCATCAATTTGTATAACTTTTATCAACATAGTATACATTCAACCATGTTGGTTCTAATAATAGGATTGAAAGCTACTAGTTGGATACTATTTTGTCAATGTTAAAATTCTATAGTGTAGTTTTTATGATGAATTTGTTCTAAGC
Organism: Picea engelmannii; assembly: GCA_009831015.1. Classification (NCBI taxonomy): domain Eukaryota; kingdom Viridiplantae; phylum Streptophyta; class Pinopsida; order Pinales; family Pinaceae; genus Picea; species Picea engelmannii. Next base: position 742,050 of record ML784908.1, on the reverse strand, counting down.
CTTCCCATTTCTTCTTCAATTTTTAGGTTGATAGTGAAATTTTGCATGGTTAATAGTTTAAGCAGGTAAAATAATAAATATTTTAAATTTTTATCAACATTGTATACACTCAACCATGTTGATTCTATTAGTTGGATTGAATGCCACTATTTCCATTATCAATGCTTGGGAGTGATGTATTGTTTTTGCATATTCATTTTGTGTACAATCAATTTGAATAAGGTACAACTTTTAAGAAATAATACGATTTGTATTTTATTGCCATCTTATCCATTCATAAGGCCTTGTTCCTATTAGTGTTACTTCATATGTTTCTACAAACAAATTCTACTTAAATATAATTTTTGACGCCAATCCTATTGTGGTTTTGGGCTCAGTTATCCCCTCAGGAGTGAACTTTTAGCGGTACCCTCACAAGGGTGTCATGTCACTGCTTGCATGTGATGTCATGCTCATCTTCTCCAAGCTCAGACAAAGTTTCTCTTGATCTTCATTAGATGTATGATTGTGCTAGCTCAGTTGTGGTACAACTCGCTCTCCTCCCTCACCCAAATGATAGATGCACTATGGATGGTACAATCTGGTTTCAATATGCTTCAATTTGATATTCCATGTATTGATGCTCACATGGACGTGATGATATGACCTCCTAGTTAGTCATGAAAGTGGTAAATGCATGACGATATATGATAACACTTCATAACATTGCATAGTTTTATTATTTTCCTTGTTATATCTCGGGGAACATGCTTTCTTTTAGAAGTGTGTTATTTTTTGGGTCAATTTGTACTATTGGGTACTTAACCTAGACAATGTTGTCCACATTCTAACCATGCTAAACATTTTCAACCTTACATGTATCATTCATTCCAACCATTTAAAAGATATTTTATCTTGATCATGTACGATTTCTCAAAGGTCAAAACAAAAGGTCCAAATGGTAAAAAACCTGAATTAATAAAGCAAAAAAAGGCTAAAGGTGAAGAGATAAATTCAAAAGCCAAAAAACAACTTGAACAATGCCACTTCGCTATGAGACCAATGCCCCTAGTCCTTACCTTGTCTATGGATATCTAAAGAAAAAAGGGACTTTTTTGATAAACTGAACACTTAAAAAAATGCATAAAGGGGTAGTAAGAAATAGTGTCAAGAACATAGAACTCAATGCTAAGCTCCCTGTCAAAGGTTATTGCATAAACAAATTCCAGCTCATGAAAGATAGATGAATGAATACAAAAGATCTATGCATGTCTAAGACTTTGAGTGTCATCACGTGAAGTTATGTCCCTACCCTTTCATCATTATTATTCACCCTTTTACCTATCTTTCACCTTGGTACTTCGAAAATATTGGTTGTCCTAGGACTTGGTACATGTATAAGGGTTAATATTGTTCCCTTTGGTAAGACTTAGACAAATATTAAAACTAATCCCTATTTGTTATCATCTAATGACTTGCTAAGACGCTAGACCCATCAATTCAAGTGGGTATTGTGCATTGAGATACATGTACCATACCTCAAGACCTTTGACATTGCATTGGGATATGTGATATTGCATCAGGATTTGCGATATTGCATCATGATATGTGTACTTATCATTGATCATATTTACAAACATTGGGATCCATGTCATTTCCTTGGGATACATGCCATTTCATTGGGATCCGTGACAATGCATTGAGCCATGTCAGGGAAGCCATGCCATCATACATGCCACATGGACTAGTCAAATTCATTCTCCTTGCTCAGTTGGTGTTATGGAGAAATCCACCCTGCGAACATGTGAACACTACCTCAGGTTTGCCCATGATCCGAGACAGACTATAGGATACATAGCAACAAATTATTCCACTAGATCTACTAGATTTGATCCTAAATTATGATATGAGAATAAGATATAATGGTTCAAACATGATTCCTAGTGGTTGTCCCTGCGTATTCCTTGTTGATGCAGCTCCAAAAATATTTTTCCATCTCTTTCCACCTGCTTCCTGCACACATACCAATCTCAGAACTTCAAACACTAGTAATGTTAAATGTAAGCTAGATCTGATTCGATCTACTCAAGGACTATCAGATCTACCATTTACCATTGTGCATAACTGAATACACCAGCATGGAAGGGGAAAACCATGCATATCTATATTAATGTGGAAAAAATAGTGCATCAATCAAGTTTTACCTTGAGTCTTGATTGAAGCCTCTTATATATCCTTGCTCCAACTCCTCCTTGGCCTTTACACAAGCAAGGCAAACTCAAATCTAAAGGTTGAAGGCTTGTTGAAGCACTTTGAAAATGAGTAGCATAAGTTTGTTATGAATGCCTTCTTCCCTTGGAATGCCTTCCTTTTATAGAATTGATAGAGGAGGTTAGGGGATGCTTCTAGATCTCTAAAACTTAGTGAACTCTGAGTCTAGTATGAGTTCCCAAGATCCCCGTGCGAGATCAACAACTCACCCAAAGTTGATCTTCTCGTAACTCATCACATCTAGAAGGTGACATGGGTGGTTGTGGGTTGCTGGTGATGCAACTAGCGACTAATCACACCTTGCCAGTGGTGCAACATGCAAAGGGTTGCACCTTGCTAGGCATGCAAGGCACAACCTCCCTCAAAATATGAGAAATCCAAGGTAGAAGAGTGTGTGTAGGTCCTCCATGTGTCTCTAGGGTGACAAATAGAGCTATAACAAATGCCCCCCAACATGTGAGGTCAGAAGAGGAACTAATGTATGAAACACATTATAATATCCATAAACATGAAGCAACGTAAGGAATGAGTTGAGAGATCAAGGAACCAATGAGTACCTGCAATTCGATGTCAACCAAACATATATAGATCATCCTTGAGGTAGGCATATCCATGCTCGGAAGAGAAATAAAGTATGGCCACTAAAAAAATACACCGTGGATCCATGAAGTGTAATGCAAGACCATGGCCATGAAAATGTACATGATGGATCCATCTCATCAAAGAGATCATAGCCACGAGCAAAGACAATGTGGATCTATATCACAATATACATCAGTAAAACATTGAGTACCAATGAGAGTGCTCATGTAGTGTTCAAAGTACTAATACAATAGTGATATACTCCATCACAACTTGGGAGGGGTAGCATGAATGGGTGATTCCCCTCTAGGCCCAAGATCATTGCTCCAACCCCAATGGTACAATTTTACTTTATGTGAATAGATGAGTTGATGTCGAGCATGATAGAAATTGTTTGATTACTTGTCATTATTGAATATCATTAATAGACGTGAGGGGACCCACCAATGATGAAAATGGACCCCAAGGTACCTAGCACAATCTAATGAGAGGATCTAATGTTGAACAATCATATAATCAATCGACTAGGAGTCAATGATGTAAACCCATTGTCGATCACAAGGAGACCTCCCATTAAGGACTGCAAGCTCCAAGGTACTAGCTGGTTTCTACATCCCTCTCTTAGATAATGTGCTGAAGTTGATAGGAAGAGATCTGTTGAAGGAGGGCCATAATGTATCCCCCATCAATAAAAAAAAAAACATACACCGAAAGATGTTGTGAAGAAATAGAATCATCAAGTACCACTGACATAGGGATGGCTCACTCAGGTGGTCAACAAGAAAATAAATGGTCGACTTAGCATTACTTCCGTTGAACATATAACACGATATAATGATGACCTAACAACATTGACTCAAGAGCACCATTGATATAATGCAACAATGCATGAGGCATTGAAGCAATTTCCATAGTGATTAGAAGAGTAACTAGTCAAAGGAGTATATGACTCATGCTGACGGTACGACTCCTAGGAAAGCTATAACCCAACTATAAAACAAAGACGCAAATAGGTTCCATGTTCAAAGGTGACACAACTGACGATTGCCACCTTTTAGAATACATATCAATGGTAAAAAACCCTCACTCTTTTTGTTTGTGAGTGTCTCCTTCATGGTTGTATGAGCGCGAAAGAGAGATAAAAGTGTGCTCGATAGTGTCTTTTTCGTAGAGTCTTACGAGTCTAAAAAAGAGATAAAAATATACTCGACAAGGTGTTTTTTTCATGGTTTAACGAGCATGGAAAAGAGTTAAAATTTATCTCGTTTGGAGAGAATGAGTGGCTCAATGACATGATTCTATGTTCAAAGCTCGTGGAACCAACCTATGCAAAATGGTACTGACAAGTGATGTCCACTCATGGCAACGATTCTCTCCATGGGTAAAGGGTCACAAAACAGAGAGAAACTAATGCAAAAGGCAAGAGGTCAAGTGTGACTACAATGGTGGTAAGCGAGATTAAAGCAAACAACAACACAACATTAGACACCAAGACATATGCAACGATATGCATGTGCAACCGTAAAGTAACAAAAAGTGACGGGAACCTCCCTGGGATATGGCCATAACAAGGATGGAGAGAGAAGAAGGGGCTCAACATCGAGTCATGGCGGGTCTAAAGGAGGGTTCCCGGGCCTACAAGAAATTACAACATGGGCACTAGAAAACAATTGTGGTGCTAACTAGGGAACCCATGAAGGTTAGGCACTACTGTGCAAGTTAAGATGTGCAACACGGAAGGGTTAATGTCACAACCTGATATAGTCAAACCTAAGGATTTATGATGATAGAATGGACGATTAATAATGCAAGATGGTATTGCAGGGAAAAACCTATCTCTATATGCCAGTTTGAAACACATACCTCAAATTCAGTGGATGTCGTCAAAACATACTAAAGAAAATGTCTCCAAAGTCTCGTATATATGATCAACTTAATAAGTCTAATATAAAAACCTTTGATAACATCTCATGCCCAAAAATTTAGAAACAAAAACTTTAAAAATACAATATGGTACAAAGCATTACATACCTGATGACTTATGTAGAGTAGAATCCATTGCTAGGCTTTGAATAAGGATTTTTATCATCATCAATGAACTCATGTGTCGTTGTCAACATCATGTGGCACACCATGTTGGGGCCATGCCACATAAGATTGAATTGACATGTTCCTAAAATATTAGGAACTACATGAAGACAATTAGTGTGAGTAGTTTCACGAGATATCACATCTCCTTGATGATGCCCATCAAGACATAAATGAGGTACAAAGCACTCGTCTTTGGTACGGTGAAGAGCGAAGAATTCGGTGGCAAGTTTCAAAAAAGATATTCGAGGCTCAAATTGGTCAAGATGTGGCTTTTCATTGGATTCCCCAAAAAATGCCCCTATCCTGAATCAAGACTCATTGTGTTGACCCTTGTTTGTTCCAAATCAATAAGAATAGATGATTGATGCTTCACATCTCCCTTTGGCTTATAGATTGAAGCCATGACTTCTAGGATGGCCTCATATGAAGGTAGTTTGAAATCGAGGAAGTCATGCAAACACAAAGAGTCAATAGTCTTGGCGGGTGGAGTATACTGATCACATTCCACATTAGGATGGAGTGCTTGACCAGTGTCAGCTGGTGCTGAGTGGATCATTGAGGAGGCAATCTCAACTGCTGTAAGAAACATTTGAGTTCCGTAAGACTCTACTTCCACATGACTTGGTACCATCCAAGGATTAGAAGACCCCAATGATCCATTGGTAACGAAAGAGATCATGTTAATAGGAGCCACATTTTGTGAATGAGGTGGTCGGGGAAGGGTAAATGTACCCATTGAGGAATATTTGAACATCCCCGCACCTACACTCTGTAGGCACTACTAGAATCACCGAAAAATGGCACATTGAAGCTCATGTTGGTGCTAAGTTTGGGCGTGCAGTATGAAAGTTGATCAATGGTCATGATTCACCCCTAATGAGGAAAACAAAACACTCTAAAGATCGGCGAGACTACAATTATCATCTCATAAAATTAAGTACATCTAAGTAAAAGGTTGTATTCTAGAGTGGCATCGACCACGTCAACTTCCACTGGAGCAATCTTACCACCTAACTCTATGGGCAATGCAGTAAGGATCCCATGAGGCTGAAACACATGACAATCAAACGCCTTGAGCATGGTGGTAGATGGACTAAGCTTTGGAAAGATGATATCTTTCCAACATGACATGGACATGATATAAGCGGAGGCTTCTTTGTCAACAAATGTTCAAAAGATAGTTTTCCCACATATTATTACTTGAATTTGAAAAGCAATTTGGTGGGAGAGCCTATGCCAACTTTAGTCCAAATAAAACGTAATCACATTGGAATTTGAGCTGTCAACCCCACCTATGGATGATAACAATGCTTTGCGTTGTGTAGGACAACTTTATATAACTTTGAGAGTCAACATGGCACATGATGCATGGGCCAAATCCTCCATAATGTTCTAATTATGGGCGGCCCATGCATTAGGATTATGTGTTGATCTACGAAGAACACCTTTTGGTGGGTGAAGCACTGTATCAATTGGTGGCTTCTCGATCTGGAGAGGGACACCAGGTCGGGAAGAGGGCAATGGATCCTGATTTGAAGGACCATCCTCAAGATTCTCATAATTACGAGCTTGAGTTTGTAAAGACATCGTCTGGTCACACGTGAACACTTGGTCACTCGAGGACGACCCCCCCAAATGAAGGGTACTTTCCATGCCTCCTTGCAGAGGGACATGATTTGTGGCAACCATTTGTTGATGTTGGGAAGGAAATGGATTGGTCAATATAATAGGTTGTTGGGAAGCTATCTGTTGGGAAAAATACCGATGAATCTCATCCATTTTTGGACACTAATGAGTAAGGATCCTCCCCAAAAATATTGCAAGGCTACTTCTTCTTTTTCTACTTTTTTCCTTCACCAATATTGTTTTGGGTTTGTTGATTCCTCTATTCATTGTTAGAATTCTTCTTCTTCCCTCCAGGTTCTAGAGGATTCTTCAGTTGCCTGGACTGCACCGAATTCACCTCAGAGGTTTGAATAGGGATCATACGAGTTTGAGTGGTGGGAGTAGTAGTTGGCGGGTTGGATATGATGTTCAATTGACCTACCTGTCCAACCAACTAACCCACAAATACACTGGAAACAGAGTTGACCATGCTATTAGCATGTGGTCCCATGGTTGTTTTATGAGGATCCATTGACGACCCCAGAGCATACTAAATAATATCATACAAAGTGCCAGAATGAGAGTAGATCAAGTATAAATGTTGGGTATGTAGGATGGATTTCTCCTCGGATACGACCCAGACATGGCGACATCTTCGCAATGGGAGGTAACAAAGACTTGGTGAACCAATTTGTGAGGAGTTGGGAAAACATCTTGGCCCTGATTAGCCTATGTCACCGTTTCCACTCATGAATGTGATAAAAAATGTGGGTGGAGTTATTATGACGTAAATATGTCAAGAGATTTGTCCTGATTTTGTACCTAAATGGAAACTAAAAATGCATTAAGTTGTCATGGCCAAGGTATTAAAGTTTTTGAGGAAGCACCCTTATGTTTGATGTACTTGTTATCGCGCAAACTATAGGTTGGGAAAAGCTCGACCCAATCCACTGGATGGTGATAATGGTGGAAGAACTTACCCACTGTCACCTCAAATAAAATTTCCCTCACTTCTGTGAAGGAAGAATCCAACACAAGGGGGGAGTCCCAGGTGATCCTAGGGGGAAATGAAGTAGAAAGTGAGAGAGTGGAAGTGAAGCCCCTATACGTCAATTTACTAAGTGATAAGAGGCTTGATAACGAGTCTCGAGGATGGAGGATGATTACCAAAGCCTTGGGTACCTGCACCAGAGTGTTACACCTGCCCGAGACAAGACTAATAACCAAGATACATGCCTAAATGTCAAAGAGACAAGCAAATGAAGCGTGCTGTCCTAAATTACAGAAGTAAACAAATATATATATCAACAATGGAATCATTCATTTACTGCAGAAATAACCATCAAAACTATCAAGTAGTTATTGGATAATGAAGCACTAAAACAATAGATATTCCAATACTTTAGCACAAGTTTTGATGGAAAATCAGGGCTGCAAAATATGCTTTCTTAGTTTTTTCAGAGCAGCCAAATGGTTGTAGCAAAGATTTTCTAAAACATCAACTTTTACCCCAAGAAACTACCCAACAACTTGCCCAACAATAGCCAATATCAAGTAGATAAATACTAACAACTTGCCAACTATTTTCAGTAGTAAAAGAGTGAGAAATTAAGCTTGAAAAAATAGAGTTTGCAGCATCCCTAATGGCTATTGCATAAGTTTGTAACAACAACAATATATCCTTGACCAATCAAAATGCCCTAGTGGCTCAAACAATCTTAAAGCATAAGGAAAAGTTTCCAACTTAGACAATTACAATATCTTGTGTTTTCACGATCCCAATGCAATGATTTTGTTTCTCCAATGCAAGAAGATTAGTGCCTTTAACTATTGGGTTGTGGAGTCTTAAAAATTAAATAGATAGTTTAGCTACTTCCTTGGGGGTGTAAGCCCTTTTACTCCCCGAGGCAAACAAAACTAGCTAAGGAAAACCCTAGGAGGGTGTAAACCCTTTTACTCCTAATATTCCTTTGTGCAAAAAAATATTCCAAGATAATTATGATGGGCTTAGCGGGGTTGTATGCCCTTATACCCCCCAAAATCTTAAGCAAATTAACCTTGAAACCAAGAAAAGAAGCAATAGCAACAAATATTTCTTACCTAGTCCAAGCATTAACAAGATAAACCTCTTTTTAACCAATAAAATCCACCATAGAGCAATAAATAGACCTCCACTAGAGATAACACATCATCCATAGCACATCATAAATTGTGCCATGTGTCCTCATCACTACCCAAACCCTAACCATGCATGGCGTCAATCCCTCCAAATGTGATGTTGTGGCGTCCAAAGGAAAAACGTCGGGCTAGCATGGGCATGGGAAAGGTCATCCAAGTCATCTCTCAATCCTCCAAATCCTTTCATCATCGTCCACTGTGTGGGATATTGTATCTAATCTATGGGCTTCAAGCCCCAAGGAATCCCAAGCTAGGCTTGTTCTTCCAAATCTGTCCACCAACTAGGTCCTACAAAGACAATGAATACCCCCTCCAAGGATCTCAAGTCAAATGCATCATGATAAGAAAATCAAATAAATAAAAGAGCCATCTAAGCATGCACATCCAAACTACCTCATCAAAATAAACAAGTGCTCAAAGACCTTATTCAATTTTCCAATTTTATGTATGGGAGGGTTGACAAAGCGACCTATTGGGTGATTCATACCTCAAGTTTAGGAGTGTTTCCTGAGTGGACCTCGCTCTAGGTCATGTGGATGAAGTGGCATGGATGGGGGAAAGAATTTTTGGCATGGGGTTCATGACATACAAGAGATACTAGTATCTCATTTATGGGTGCCTTTGTAGAGGGTGTGCTGCACCTTCGTTTTCAATGCAACCTTTTTCCAAACCCATTTGTTTCCTTTTGTTCTTTTAAGATGTTTCTAGGTTGAAGCCAAGGTGGGGCTTCTACCTAAGAATTAAAAAAAGTTCCCATCTTGAGTTTTCCTTGGTCATATCATGCTTCCCCAAGTTGAAGAGGATGCGTGGGACTTCTACCTAAGCATGAAAAAAATTTCCCACACACACTCTACCTTGGTTGGCATTTTTGCATTTTTTATTTTCTTACGGGTCCCATTAGTTTTTTATGAGAGACATTTCATTATTCTCAGTATCTATGGGTGAGCATCTAGAAGGTTCATGATTGGATTTTATCTTTTTCCAGCTACGTGCCTCTGGGCCTTCAACCCCTTTTTCCCATGAAATGAGGGACAATCCCTTCTTGGGTCAGTACACCTGAAAATCCAAAAAGGTAAGGAGATGAGGGGATGAAGTGTGGAAAGTGAAAAGTATGGTCGAGAATGGCATGATGACTTGTCAAGAGGACCTCCTAGTAGCAAACCTATCCCTAAGGGTGACCCACTTACAAGGGCACAATGTCAACCACCAAAGTGAAACATGGCAAAGATCATAATTTCCAAGAAGACATTACATAATCAAAAGCAATTTAAAATGAAACAAACTCAAATGCCTCAAATATTGAAATGACACTCACCATGATACCTGGCTTGTACCTCATGGAGAAATACCCAATATCTTTCAGAAGCTAGCTGATGAAGTGGATACCATTGTGATGAACCTAAAATTGTGGTGGTGAAGCAGGCCTCTATCTTTGCAAGTGGACATTGCTGGTCAAGCTGTCTCTCAGTACTCCATGTTTGCAACTTGAGGACATCAAGATATCATCTCCTTAGTTATCCCTAGGAATTGGGGATAATATTTGGCTCCTACTTGGGGACATTACTTGCCATAGAGTGCATGAGAACCACATCATCTCCCAGTGGACCTAAAACAACAAACTCTTTAAGTGTAGGATGGGTCACTCATCGTTCGTCCATATAATCAAAAACAAAAATGAGAACTAATCTAGAAAATAAATTTTTTTGCATTCTTCATATATATGATGAAAAGAAAAACACGTAAATCAATAATGCAAGTAGAGAAAAATGAAAATAAAAAATGAAATGCAACTAAACTATCATGAGCAATAAATATGCAAATGCAGGAAATCAAAATTACCTACCTACTTACTTGGGGCCCTGGGGACCTGGGGCCCTGGGGACCTGAATATTAGGTCCTGAAATGTTTAGGTGAAGTCGTATAACCAATGTAACCAGCCGATCATATTATCAAGTTATCTCCCCCTGTGCTTAGTCATGCAATACAAAAAAGATAAGTTGAGTACATAATAATCATGAGCATAAATAGAGATATAATCAATCATGAAATGAAACTCATGGATATGGGTGGGAGGGAGGAAATCTTGCTAAAAGAGTAGCCACAATTCTGATCATTCTGGAAATCCTTCCTAAAAGGAAAGCCACAAGCTCGATCAATCCATCTCTGAAGAGGGCTACCATATGTAGACGATGGCTCATCTTCATCCCTGTTAGCATGATGGATGCTTCTTGAAGAATGAGAAGACATGAGAGATCCCAAGAATACCCCATGATTTCCATGAGAAGAAGAAATGAGGTAAGGGACAGGCTCAAGTCTAGAAAAATGCCACAAATCCTCATAAATATCCCCAAGATGAAAACACTTTCGCTTTGTAGAGTGAGCCTTTGATTCCTCTGGGATGGCCATGTCTTGGTGTTCATCCAAAATCGAGTAAAAAAGTGGCTGAATGTCCTCATAGATCAAGTCTGCATCCCCAAACAGATCTGCAACCCAACTCCCAAGGGGAGACCAAAAATTACCTTGAAAATGCTACGACAGGTCATCATCAAATGGACGAAACAAATTTGTAATCATATCATCATCATCCTGCCAAACATACGAATCATACAAGCATGAAGACCAGTCCTCTGAAGATGATACCTCAACCCCTTTTTCTTGAGATATACTCTCAATTTCGTAAATGGGGTCTCTATAAAAAATGAAATGACCAAAATCCCATGCACATCTCCCAATATGCTCATCAACCATATCCAAGGGTTCTTTCATAAGACCATCGGTATGAATGAAAATGACCATCTCTTTGTCTTTGTGTGTAGGAAGAACATAGGTTGGGGTGGTTTCAACTGGATCTTCAAATTCTTCATCATTTAGACCATTTGCTTCTTCAACTTCATGTACAAGAGGAGAGTAAGGATGGACAACCTCAACTTCATCAAGTAGGGGAAATGATAACGATGTTTCACGAGGTTTCTCAACATGTTTCACCTCATCTCAATTCTTCTTTCTATTTATGTACATGCTCCTCCATCACCTCTTCATCACAAGAGGATTGATTCTTAATACAAAGAACTTTGTTTTATTTTTTTCAAAAAGACTTGTTGCATTCAAGGGCTCCTCTAACACTTCTTTGATTCTAAATTCATGGAATCATCAAGGTCTTCGAAAGGGTCACAACTCATCATGTTCTTGACTTGATGCGTAGGAGGAACCGAGGCCTGTATGTCTTCATCCAATGTCTCGTATGAATCTTTAACATGAGAAACTTCATCAAGATATTCTTGGTAACTTTCTTCATATATCTGTCCTTCAATCGTTTCTTCATCGTCAAGGGCTAGTTCTTCAACATATTTTTGAAATAACTCTTTTACACGATTCATCAATTCCTCAACAACTTCATTAGCAACCTTTTCCATTTCCATTTGTAAAAGTTCTCTTCTCAAGGCATGCCAAGTTCTAGACGAGGGTTCATCCCATGGTGCCATAATTCCATTCACTGAAAAGACACCTCAATGGAGTCGCTAGATGAGATCAAGGCTCATCAAAGGATGGAAAGGGGGAATCAAGGACATGTGGGTTATAGGAAGGTGGAGTCACCATATGATCTTTAAGAGGATCTTATCAAGGGTGGAAGGGGAATGTCCTTCAAGTGGATTCACCAGGAAATCTAGGGAAAGACGTTGGGATAGCTTGCTAAAGTGTCATTAGGGCATGAAATAAGATTCAAAATCCTCCCTAGAAACAACGCCAAAATGTTATCACACAAACTGTAGGTTGCAAAAATCCTGACCCAATCCACTGGATGGTGATAACAATGTGAGATCTTACCCACTATCACCTCAGATAAACCCTCCCTCACTTCTGTGAAGGAAGAATCCAAGACAAGGGGGAGTCCTGGGTGATCCTAGGGAGGAATGAAGTGGAAAGTGAGAGAGTGGAAGTGAAGACCCTATAGGTCAAGATACTAAGTGAGAAGAGGCTTGATATCGAGTCTCAAGGATGAAGGATGATTTCTAAAGCCTTGGGTACCTGCACCAAAGTGTCATACCTGCCCGAGACAAGACAAATAAACAAGATACAAGCCTAAATGTCAAAGGGACAAGCAAGTGAAGCTTTCAATCCTAAATTACAACAATAAACACACACACACACACACACACACACACACACACACATATATATATATATATCAACAATGGAATCGATCATTTACTACAAAAATAACCATCAAAACTATCAAGTAATTATTGGATAATGAAGCACTGGAACAATATATAACTTTCCAATAATTTAGCACATGTTTTGATATAAAATTGGTGCAGACTCACTTGGCCCTTAGGTCAAGGATCCGCTTACAGGATCGTTCTTCGTTTCCCTTTGAGCCGGATCGACTCTTTCAATTCCCTACTTGAATCTTCTTTCTTTTGATCCACAGGTCCTTTTGGAAGCTTCCTTGGCGCGAACGACACTAGGTGCAAGCTCCTCCTTCTCCGTGTGACCACCGACTATGACCAAGGCCTAAACTGAAAGGCACTTGTCACAACTCGCCACTCGCGAGTTCACGAGTCAAGAATTTCGACTCTTCCTTCCCAAACTCACGATACCCAAAATGCCGATACGGGTATAGCTCCCTACTGTCAACGCCCTCCGCGCGTGACCACCGGCTAGGCTTCCCACTAGCACTTCTCGCCTTTCGCCACTTTGCAAGTTGAAAGGTTGGACTTCCATCCCCTTATCTTATGAACCCCCGAGACATGAAAAGTCAATGGGGTGTTGACTCTCTTCAATGAACAATGCATGTCCGCCTGTCTATTCCATGGGCCCACCTTGCGATTCTACCACGTGTTCCTTACGCTCCACTTCGCACTTCGCCACTTTGCTCCCCGAAGTGCTGTCTCCTTTGTATCACGACACCCGAAGTGCCGAGATCCTAAACTCCTCAATACTCCTTATCGCAGCTCGCGACCTCGCGACTTATCCTTCTAATCTCTCAACTCTTCAACTGTCAAGACCCGAACCTCCGATGTGCCTAAGCGCCGAACTGCCGAATTTTGACACGTTGTCCACGCGGCCCCACAACGGAACTTCTCGCCCTTTCGGGACTTCGCCTTTCACAACCTAGAGTACCCAACCTTTGGGCTCTCACCTTGCGAACCTCCGAGTTCGTGAGATCTCTAGATCTCTGCCATCTGTCCTTCCCGGATGGACAACTCTGATCCACTCGCCACTTCACTACTCGCCTTTTGCGACTTCACGAACCTTGATGCAAAACTTTCGACCCTTCAAGTCATGAAACCCAGAAATGAGATTTCGCGAGCGATCCAACGACCTTGGCTGACTTGGATCCTACAGCCCTGATTTCTTCCGAGCTTATGCTTGAGGAAAGCTCGCTGTAACATACCTTCTTCTCTACAAGATCTGACGGCTCTTGTGACTTCGTGAATTCTTCTCAAAGAATTCCAACCGTCCGTTTCTTCCTGGACAATTCCTGTGAATTTAACCAAGTATTTCTCCGTGGAACTTACCCACCTGCAACGCAAACTTGCTACGCCTCCTTTCAACGCCTCAAGGCACCAACCTTTTGTGCTTTTCTTCGACAACTGCGAAGACCCTATCCCTCCTGAGCTTTCTCCAACTCCGAGTCTTAAAGAAGACTCCCACATGCACTCCTTGCAGCGAATCCTTCAATTACTTCAAAGAATTGAAGTCCTTCGACTCCGCGCACTCCCTATAGCAGTATTCCTTCAACAATTTCTCAGGCTCGCAAACTTTGAGACTTTACTCGACCTGTGCACACCTTGCATGGCTCCTGTGCTCAACTTGCACTTCTGCGGGAATGAGAACAATTGTTATCCCTCCTGAGATTTTAGAGATGAACTCTGACTTCTGTCAACGCACTCCTTGCGGACAACCTTCACTGCACTCCTTGCAGGAATTTTACTCTCTCAGGTAGAGAAACAATTGAAACTCATTCCTTACTCTCACTCCCAGATTTCAAACATTTAACAAGAAATCATACACACATGGCATAAACAACAAATGCATGACATAAGGAGTAAAACATTCACGAGCATAACATTCAACAATGCATACATAGAGAATATATGAGAACCATGAGTCTGAATCAAGGCTTTTTCGTATTAATCCAGAACTTTTGTACATGGAATTCTTCTACATAGCTCTCTGCTTCTTCTCTTCTCTGCTCTATCTTGACAATCATGTTACAACTATACAATGAGGGTGTCTATATCCCGTTTCCCTCTTGCGCTCTAAAACTGTCTAATCTAGAATTAAATTCTATCTACCTACATTCATTACACATAAAGGCTCCTATCTACTATGGACGAGAGCGGATCGCTCAAGGTCCTTTTACAATAATACAAGCATGCCTCCACTTAATGACTTCATTAATATTTCAAAACATTTTCAAAAAATGTGCTCGGTGATTTTCCAACTGTCTCTTATCTCCACGCTGTCTCGCTGCTGGCTATGCTTGCACGTCCTTGCGATGCTCCTGCATCATACTCCCTCGCTTAAAAATTTTCATGGGCTCCTGTCCATGAGCTCGCGCACGGTCTGTCCATGCTTCTGGATTTCTGCTTCGTTCTCCTAGCTGGCATATTCAACTGGATGGCCCTTCCACTTGACCAAGTATTCAAAGTATTGCTTTCGCCTGGTCCTCTTACCAACTCTTTTGTCCAGTATGCGCTCCATCTGCGGATTTTCTGCAACTGACATTTGTTTTGTCCATTGAATCTCTAGTTGTTCACTACCTGCTTTTGCTTCCGCAACTTTATAAGGGTACAAATCCGAGACATTGAATATCGGAGAAATTCCGATCCCATCGGGTAATTAAATCTCATATGCATTCACCCCAAATTTCTTCAAGACCTTACATGGTCTGATTTTATTCATCTTCAGTTTATTATATGTTCCACTCGGGAACCTTTCCTTTCTCAAATGTGCAAGGATCAAATCACCAACTTCGAACTGAAGTTGTCTCCTGTGTTGATCTGCTCTTCGCTTATATTCTTGGATCGAACTCTGTAATCGTTCCTTCACCTGGATGTGAAGTTCCTTCATCGCCTCTGCGAAATCTTCTGCACTAGCACTCCTAGTCGCAATCTGTTGTGAATCCCTCAGCTCAGAAATTCCTCTTGGTTGCATGCCATAAATAATTTGAAATGGACTCTGTTCTGTGCTCCTATTAAGCAAGTCGTTATAAGCAAACTCCACCTGTGGTAATATGTTGTCCCACTGACTGTGGTGTTCTATCACCAGGCTCCTCAGCAAGTCTCCCAGACTTCTGTTCACGACTTCTGTCTGTCCATCCGTCTGAGGATGATAAATTGAACTGAATGACAAGTTTGTTCCCAGCTTTTTCCATAAGGTTATCCATAAGTGTCCCACGAACTTGGTGTCTCGATCCGAAACTATGGTCCTTGGTAAGCCGTGAAGTCGAATAACTTCTTTGAAAAACAGATTCGCAATGTGAGTTGCGTCATTGGTTTTCTGACACGGTATGAAATGTGCCATCTTAGAAAATCTATCTACCACTACAAAGATCGAGTCAAACCCTCTTTGTGTTCTTGGCAACCCCAATATGAAGTCCATGCTGACTGCATCCCACGACCTCTCAGGTATGGGTAATGGTTGATAAAAACCCGCATTCTGCCTCTTTCCTTTTGAATGTTGACAAATTCTACATCTGTCCACGAATCTTTTGACGTCTTCTCGCATTCCTGGCCAAAAATATGAATCATTCAACTTTGTGAACGTCTTGTCATGACCGAAATGTCTGGCCAATCCTCCACTATGTTTCTCCTTCAACAAATTCTCCCTCATGGAGCATTTGGAATACAAAGTTGATTACCTTTAAACAATAATCCTTCCTGGATCATGTATTCTACCCATTGGGTTCTATCCCTGAGAATTGGATTCTCAGCTGCTTCATACGCCTCTTTAAAATCTGTATCATCTCTGTACATGTCCCTGAGATCATCAAAACCCAATGTTTTGACTCTGAACTCCTGCAATAGCAAAAATTTCCTGCTCAAACCATCAACAACTTTGTTAGCAGTTCCAGAAATATGTTTAATCACAAAAGTGAAATTTTGCATATATTCAACCCATTTAACATGTCTTTGATTCAACTTCTCCTATTGAGTCACAAATTGCAATGCATGATTATCACTATACAAGACAAACTCCTTAGGAATTAAGTAATGTTTCCATTTTTTCAATGCCTGAATAATAGCATAGAATTCCTTATCATACGTGGAGTATTTTATCTTGGCTTCATTCAGCTTCTCGCTGAAATATGCTATCGACCTGTCTTCTTGACTCAAGACCGCCCCTATTGCAAATCCACTTGCATCACATTTAACTTGAAATGTCTTTTTGAAATCAGGCAACACCAGAATTGGTTGTTCTGTAATTTTCCTCTTCAACAGATTAAAACTCTTCTCGGCTTCTTCTGTCCAGTGAAAATATTTGTGTCTCTTCTTCATTGTGTCCATCATCGGTGCACTAATTCCACTGAAATTCCTGATGAACTTCCTGTAGAAACTAGCCAATCCGTGAAAACTTCGAACTTCAAAGATATTCTTTGGTGACGACCAATTCTTGATTACCTCCACCTTATCTGGATCCATCCTCAACTTATCTGCATAAATAACAAACCCCAAATAAATGAGCTCTGTCTTCATGAATGAGGAATTTTTCATGTTTATCAGTAGCTTCTCTTGCTGTAACCTCTTCACCACTGTAGCCAAATGTTTCAGATGCTCTGCCTTTGTTTTACTGAAAATCAATATGTCATCAAGATACAGAATGACAAATTTTCCGATGAAATCCTTCAGGACTTCATTCATCAATCTCATGAAAGTACTCGGCGCGTTTGTTAAACCAAACAACATGACAGGCCATTCGTATAACCCTTCATTGGTTTTGAATGCTGTCTTCCATTCGTCACCTTCCCTCATGCGGATTTGGTGATAACCACTTTTCAAATCAATCTTTGAAAAAAATTTGGCCCCACTCAAGCAATCCATCAGATCATCCATCCTTGGCAATGGAAGTCTGTACCTGATGGTTATTTTGTTGATTGTCCTCAAGTCAGTACACATCCTCCAGCCTCCGTCTTTCTTCGGACTGAGTACTGTCGGAACAAGACACAGACTCAAGCTTTCTCTGACCAAACCTTTGTCCAAAAAATCCTGGACTTGTCTTTTGACCTCTTCATTCTCCTGTGGCATCAATTTGTACGCTGCTTTGTTTGACAAACTAGTTCCAGGTATGAGATCACGTTGATGACTTATACTTCTAATCGGTGGCAACGAACGAGGTAGTTCGTCCACTACTATGTCAGCGAACTCTTACAACAGTTCCTGAACCTCTTCTGGTAAATCATCTACCCTTGTGCTGGTTAAAACAATCTTTGGCTTCCTGACCACAATGAATTGCGGTTCCTCCTTCTTCTTAACCTTTGTAAGAAGTTCCTTCCCACTCATGAGAAGTACAGTGTTGCTCACCTCCGGTTTTATTTCCTTATCTGTGATCGGCAACAACATGTGAGTTCTCCCATTTTTCTCTAGGGTGTATGTGTTCATTCTCCCATTATGAATCACATTCCTATCATATTGCCATGGTCTACCCAACAATAGATGAAAAACATCCATAGGAATAACATCACAGAGTATTTCATCTTTATACCCTCCTATTTTAAACTCAACTAAACATTGCTTAGTGACATTTACCTGATGTCCTTTTTGCAACCACGAAACTCTGTATGGGCTTGGATGATGAATCGTCTCCAACTCTAGTTTTTATACCATCTCTATTGAAACGAGATTATCCGTGCTTCCACTGTCTACAATAACTTTACATTTCCAGTCTTTGGTTTTGCACGCAGTCTTAAAAAGTCTGTTTCTTTGAATTGAACTCTCCACCTCCTTCTCTGGTGTCAAAATAGTTTTTCGCATCATCAACGATCTTCTACCTTCAACATCCTCTGCCTCAACATTTCGCCTCTGTGCTTTGGCAATGTGAGTCTCTCCTTCCTCTTTCTTCTTGTCTGGACATTCATAAGACTTGTGTCCGACCTTTCCGCACGTGAAGCATATTACTCCACCTCTTCCTCTTCCTCTACCTCTAGTACGAGAAAAAATGTTGTTATCAACATACTCTCCTCTCTGATCAGCATACTGCCTTCTCTGTCTAGCATATTGCCCTTTCTGTGAGCTTCCACCTCTCTCAATTTGAGGTTTCTTCCATTCTTCCTTAGGCTTCTGATTTCTATCTTGGACGACTGATTTTTCCCTGGCTTGACTTCCGCCTCGGCCTCTTTGACCTTGTTTTCGGCTCAGCTTCTCTTCCGCCTTTAGAGCCATTTGATAAGCATCTTCCACAGTTCGGATGGTCATCATGCTCATCTCATCCTGAATTTCGTATCTCAGGCCATTCATATACATGGCAACCTTTTCATCATTACTTTCACGATGACCTGCTCTGATGTTCAGCCTATAGAACTCTTAAGTGTACTCCTTCAATGTCATCAGCTTCTGTCTCAAATTCTGCATTTTTCGAAACAAAGAAATTTGATAATCCTTAGGAATGAATTTCGCTTTCATCTTTGCAATCATCCTATCCCAACTCTTGATTTTCTGCTTACCTTGGCAGCGTCTGTCAGCTTGCAGTTCATCCCACCACAATGCTGCATGTCCTTTAAGTCTCGTGACAACATGTTTGACCTTCTTGTCTTCTTCGACATCTTCATAGTCAAAATATGTGTCCAGAGCTCTAATCCAGTCTATAATCTCTTCAACATCCAAGTTTCCCTCATAAACTGGAATGTCCATTTTGGCTCTTGCACTCATTCTTGCAACAGCTCTAATCAAGCGTTCATTTGCTACATCTTCTACTGCAATTTCTTCTTCTTCATGTCCAACGTCATCTTCTCTTTCAGACTTACTGACATCTCCAATATCAACTTTGTGCCTTTGTTTTATTTCCACATCCATGAGTCTGACGCGAATTTCATGCATATCTCTTTCCACTTCTGGATTCTACACCTACCTGCCCCTTCCTTCTGGCATTTCCCTTTCCTTTGGCGGATCGGGTGTTTGCCTGTCTCTTCTCCTCGGCAGCATGGCTGAAATTCCTTCTCGCTTTTCCTTCCTGAAATATACAAACAGGAATCAGGCTCTGATACCAGATGGTGCAGACTCACTCGACCCTCAGGTCAAGGATCCGCTTACAGGATCGTTCTTCGTTTCCCTTTGAGCCGGATCGGCTCTTTCAATTCCCTGCTTGAATCTTCTTTCTTTTGATCCACAGGTCCTTTCAGAAGCTTCCATGGCACGAACGACACTAGGTGCAAGCTCCCCCTTCTCCGCGTGACAACCGACTATGACCAAGGCCTAAACTGAAAGGCGCTTGTCACAACTCGCCACTTGCGAGTTCGTGAGTCGAGACTTTCAACTCTTCCTTCCCAAACTCACGATACTCGAAATGCCGATACGGGTATAGCTCCCTGCTGTCAGCGCCCTCCACGCGTGACCACCGGCTAGGCTTCCCACTAGCACTTCTCGCCTTTCTCCACTTCGCAAGTCGAAAGGTTGGACTTCTGTCCCCTTATCTTACAAACCCCCGAGACATGAAAAGTCAACGGGGTGTTGAATCTCTTCAATGAACAATGCGTGTCTGCCTATCTATTCCATGGGCCCACCTTGCGATTCTGCCACGTGTTCCTTACGCTCCACTTCGCACTTCGCCACTTCGCTCCCCGAAGTGCTGTCTCCTTTGTATCACGACACCCGAAGTGCCAAGATCCCAAACTCCTCAATACTCGTTATCGCAGCTCGCAACCTCGCGACTTCTCCTTCTAATATCTCAACTCTTCAACTGCCGAGACCCGAACCTCCGATGTGCCTAAGCATCGAACTGCCGAATTTTGACACGTCGTCCACGCGGCCCCACAATAGAATTTCTTTCCCTTTCGGGACTTCGCCTTTCGCAACCTAGAGTACCCAACCTTTGGTCTCTCACCTCGCAAACCTCCGAGTTCGTGAGATATCTAGATCTCTGCCACCTTTCCTCCCTGGATGGATGACTCTGATCCACTCGCCACTTCGCTACTCGCCTTTCGTGACTTCGTGAACCTTGATGCAAAACTTTCGACCCTTCAAGTCACGAAACCCCGAAATGAGATTTCGCAAGCGATCCAACGACCCTGGCTGACTTGGATCCTACGAACCTGATTTCTTCTGAGCTTACGCTTGAGGAAAGCTCACCGTAACATACCTGCTTCTCTGCAAGATCTAACGACTCTTGTGACTTCGTGAATTCTTCTCAAAGAATTTCGACCGTTCGTTTCTTCCTGGACAATTCCTGCGAATTTAACCAAGTATTTCTCCACGGAACTTACCCTCCTGCAATGCAAACTTGCTACGCCTCCTTTCAATGCCTCAAGGCACCAACCTTTTGTGATTTTCTTCGACAACTGTGAAGACC
Source organism: Picea engelmannii (assembly GCA_009831015.1). Taxonomy (NCBI): domain Eukaryota; kingdom Viridiplantae; phylum Streptophyta; class Pinopsida; order Pinales; family Pinaceae; genus Picea; species Picea engelmannii. The sequence goes on along the minus strand of ML784908.1, from coordinate 720,834 downwards.
CTATCCCTCCTAAGCTTTCTCCAACTCTGAGTCTTAATGAAGACTCCCACACCCACTCCTTGCGGCGAATCCTTCAATTAATTCAAAGAATTGAAGTCCTTCGACTTTGCGCACTCCCTATAGCAGTATTCCTTCAACAATTTCTCAGGCTCGCAAACTTTGAGACTTTACTAGGCCTGTGCACACCTTGCATGGCTCCTGTGCTCAACTTGCACTTCTGCGGGAATGAGAACAATTGTTATCCCTCCTAAGCTTTTAGAGATGAACTCTGACTTCTGTCAACGCACTCCTTGCGGACAACCTTCACTGCACTCCTTGCAGGAATTTTACTCTCTCAGGCAGAGAAACAATTGAAACTCATTCCTTACTCTCACTCCCAGATTTCAAACATTTAACAAGAAATCATACACACATGGCATAAACAACAAATGCATGACAGAAGGAGTAAAACATTCACGAGCATAACATTCAACAATGCATACATATAGAATATATGAGAACCATGAGTCTGGATCAAGGATTTTTCGTATTAATCCAGAACTTTTGTACATCAAATTCTTCTACATAGCTCTCTGCTTCTTCTCTTCTCTGCTCTATCTTGACAATCATGTTACAACTATACAATGAGGGTGTCTATATCCTGTTTCCCTCTTGCGCTCTAAAACTGTCTAATCTAGAATTAAATTCTATCTACCTACATTCATTACACATAAAGGCTCCTATCTACTATGGACGAGAGCGGATCGCTCAAGGTCCTTTTACAATAATACAAGCATGCCTCCACTTAATGACTTCATTAATATTTCAAAACATTTTAAAAAAATGTGCTCGGTGCTTTTCCAACTGTCTCTTATATCCACGCTGTCTCGCTGCTGGCTATGCTTGCACGCCCTTGCGATGCTCCTGCATCATACTCCCTCGCTTAGAAATTTTCATGGGCTCTTGTCCATGAGCTCGCGCACGGTCTGTCCATGCTTTTGGATTTCTGCTTCGTTCTCCCAGCTGGCATCTTCAACTGGATGGCCCTTCCACTTGACCAAGTATTCAAAGTATTGCTTTCGCCTGGTCCTCTTACCAACTCTTTTGTCCAGTATGCGCTCCATCTGCGGCTTTTCTGCAACTGGAATTTGTTTTGTCCAATGAATCTCTAGTTGTTCACTACCTGCTTTTGCTTCCACATCTTTATAAGGGTACAAATCCGAGACATTAAATATCGGAGAAATTTCGATCCCATCGGGTAATTCAATCTCATATGCATTCGCCCCAAATTTCTTCAAGACCTTACATGGTCCGATTTTATTCATCTTCAGTTTATTATATGTTCCACTCGGGAACCTTTCCTTTCTCAAATGTGCAAGGATCAAATCACCAACTTCGAACTGAAGTTGTCTCCTGTGTTGATCTGCTCTCTGCTTATATTCTTGGATCGAACTCTGTAATCGTTCCTTCACCTGGATGTGAAGTTCCTTCATCGCCTCTGCGAAATCTTCTACACTAGCGCTCCTAGTCGCAATCTGTTCTGAATCCCTCAGCTCAGAAATTCCTCTCGGCTGCATGCCATAAACAATTTGAAATGGACTCTGTTCTGTGCTCCTATTAAGCAAGTTGTTATAAGAAAACTCCACCTGTGGTAATATGTTGTCCCACTGACTGTGGTGTTCTGTCACCAAGCTCCTCAGCAAGTCTCCCAGACTTCTGTTCACGACTTCTGTCTGTCCATCCGTCTGAGGATGATAAATTGAACTGAATGACAAGTTTGTTCCCAGCTTTTTCCATAAGGTTATCCAGAAGTGTCCCACGAACTTGGTGTCTCGATCCGAAACTATGGTCCTTGGTAAGCCATGAAGTCAAATAACTTCTTTGAAAAACAGATTCGCAATGTGAGTTGCGTCATTGGTTTTCTGACACGGTATGAAATGTGCCATCTTAGAAAATCTATCTACCACTACAAAGATCGAGTCAAACTCTCTTTGTGTTCTTGGCAACCCCAATATGAAGTCCATGCTGACTGCATCCCACGACCTCTCAGGTATGGGTAATGGTTGATAAAAACCTGCATTCTGCCTCTTTCCTTTTGAATGTTGACAAATTCTACATCTGTCCACGAATATTTGACGTCTTCTCGCATTCCTGGCCAAAAATATGACTCATTCAACTTTGTGAATGTCTTGTCATGACCGAAATGTCCGGCCAATCCTCCACTATGTTTCTCCTTCAACAAATTCTCCCTCATGGAGCATTTGGAATACAAAGTTGATTACCTTTAAACATTAATCCTTCCTGGATCATGTATTATGCCCATTGGTTTCTATCCCTGAGAATTGGATTCTCAGCTGCTTCATACGCCTCTTTAAAATCTGGATCATCTCTGTACATGTCCCTGAGATCATCAAAACCCAATGTTTTGACTCTGAACTCCTGCAATAGCAAACATTTCCTGCTCAAAGCA